>VZTF01004241.1:492358-526274 GCA_013397755.1 Cnemophilus loriae
GGCGGGGAACTCTCGGAGAGGCTGCCCGCGTCCTCTTCACTCACCGAGCAGCGTTTGGTGGAGCCTCGTAGGAATCAGTGGCGTGAAGCCTCCAGGAATCTGCGTTCGTCCTGCCCCTCGTGTCACTTAAACAAGCTCAGGTTTCTTCCATAGAATGAAATGCAACTTAGGGAATGTGTGTAACGATAAGGGGCAACAGAGTAATGTAATATATCTTAATAGTGGCTGTTGTGGATAAGGCTGCAGGCCTGTGCTGGAAGATCTTGACTGGAGATGACAAACTCGCAGCAGACCCTGAACCCCTTCAGGACTGGCTGCTCCAGCTGGATGGGACACGATGGAATCCATCCCAAGGTACTGACAGAGCTGCCTGATGTCATCGTGGGACCTCTCTCCATTATTTTTCAGGGTTTGGGGAGTCTGGACAGGTCTCTGTTGAGTGGAAGGTGATAAATGTCCCAGTTCTCAAGCAGACTCAAGGAGGAAGACCCTGCGTCCAACAGGCCTGTCAGTCCCACTTCAGTGTCTGTTAAAATCCTGGAGGTTATTTAGGGAGTTGCTGAAAAACCCTTGAGAGACAACGCAGTCATCAGTCACAGCCAGTGTGGGTTCACAGGGCAAGGTCCTGCTTGATCTGCGTAATTCCCATTTGTGACAAGCTCAGGCACTGACAGCCCAGAATGGTTCCGGCTGGGAGGGCCCACAGGGCTCATCTGGCCCCTCCTCCCTGCTCAGGCAGGGTCATCCCAGAGCACGGAGCTGTGTCCAGACAGTGCTGGAATATCTCCACTGAGGGACACTCCACTCCCTCTCGGGGCAGCCTGTTCTGGTGTACAAGGAAGTTTTTTGTCATGTTCATTTGGAACTCCTGGGCTCAGTCCCTGCCCGTTGCTCTGGTGCCATTGCTGGGCCCCTGGAGCAGAGCCTGGGCCCTGCTCGGAGCCCTCCCTGCACACAGGGACAGCCAGGGATGGACAGGAACACACAGGGACAGCCAGGGATGGACAGGGACAGCCAGGGCTGAGGGCCCCTCTCAGCTGGGGCTCCTCTCGAGGCTGAACAGCCCCAGCTCCCTCAGCCTTTCCTGGGCACGGAGATGCTCCCATCTCTTCAGCATCCTCACAGCCTCCACCGGACCTGCTCCAGGAGCTCCCTGGCGCTCCTGTCCTGACACAGCATTCCAGCTGTGCCTCACAGGCTGAGCAGAGGGGCAGGATCCCCTCCCTCACACCCCCCAGGAGCCCCCAGCTTGGCCCCAGGGCTGGTCAGGAGCAGCTGGTGTCACCCTCTTCTCCACAGAGCTGCTGCCCAGCAGGGCAGCCCAGCCCAGGCTGGTGCCTGGGGTTGTTCCTCCNATCTCTTCAGCATCCTCACAGCCTCCACCGGACCTGCTCCAGGAGCTCCCTGGCGCTCCTGTCCTGCCACAGCATTCCAGCTGTGCCTCACAGGCTGAGCAGAGGGGCAGGATCCCCTCCCTCACACCCCCCAGGAGCCCCCAGCTTGGCCCCAGGGCTGGTCAGGAGCAGCTGGTGTCACCCTCTTCTCCACAGAGCTGCTGCCCAGCAGGGCAGCCCAGCCCAGGCTGGTGCCTGGGGTTGTTCCTCCCCAGAGGTAGGACCCTGCTCTGGCCCGTGCTGGATTTCAGAAGGTTCCTCTCTGCCTCCCTCCCATTGTCGAGGTCCCTCTGAAGGGCCACTCAACCCTCTGAGGTATCAGCCACTCCTCCCAGCTCCGTGTCAGTCATCTTTGTGTTGAGCAAGGGAAGACAGTAGATGTGGTGGTTTGGGGTTTGAGCAAAGCTTTTGATACCATCTCTCACTCTCGTGGATAAACTGTCCCTCACACAGCTGCACAAGTACCCCTTTGCAGGGCTGAGCAGCCAGTGACAGGTCAGGCTCAAAGGCTTACACTAAATGGGGATCATTTCACATCAGGACAGTCACCAGTGGGGTGACCCAGGGCTCTGTTCGAGGGCTGGTGCTCCTGCATGTTTTATAAATCAGCCAGAATCAGGAATTTAACTCACATTAAGCAGGTTTGCCAACAACAGTGAACGGGAAGGGGCTGTGGAGGCCCCAGAGGGAGCTGGGCAGTCACAACCTGTGTGAAATTGAAGAGCAGCAGGTGCTGGGTTCTGCGCCTGGGACAGAGCTGTACACACAGTTTGGGGGACGAGAGGCTGGAGAGCAGCTCAGCAAACAGACCTGGGGGTTGATGGCAAGTTCAGTAGGAGCCATCAGTGGCAGCCAAAAGAGCCAACTCTGTCCTGAGGTGCAGCTGGGCTGAGGGAGGGCATTGTCCTGCTCTGCACTGGGGCTGCAGCTCTGTGTTCCCACTCACACTGCTGGCAGCAAAACTATGGAGAGAACAGGTCAACTTCCCATCCCATAAACATATTAACCCTCTTCCATCTTCAAATACTCTTCCTTTGTGTTTGGCTGATGGCACCAGCTCAGACCTAACCCCTTAGCAAATGCACTGCCCAAAATCCAGGGAAAAGCCCCAGGAGCAGAACCCAGGGTCTGACACAGGGTTGGCATCCAGCCAAGAGGATGGTGCAGGGCTCTTTCCAGTGGTGCCCAGCAGCAGCATGAGGAACAACCAGAAACTAAAACACAAGAAGTCCCACCTCAACATGAGGAAGAATTTCTTTACACTGAGGGTGGCAAAGCACGGGAGCAGGTGCCCAGGGAGGGTGTGGAGATACTGCTCTGGAGATACTCCAAACCCACCTGGACACATTGCTGTGACAGCTGCTCCAGGTGACCCTGCTCTGATTGGGAACTGGATGATCTCCAGAGGTCCTTTCCAACTGCAGCTATTCTGGGATTTTGTGAGTCCTGCAGGAGCACAGACCCTGCTGGTTCTGCTGCCACGAGTGTGTGGTGCTGCAGCAGCAGCAGCCTGGCTCCACTGAACATCACTCCAGGCACTGGTTCAGTGGGAAGCACAAGAGCCCTGCACAGGGCAGACACAACGGGATCTCTGCTGCCTCCAGCTCTGACACACAACTGCTGCAGCCAAAACCTCCCCTCCATGCTGCTGCCCAGGCTACGTTTGACAAGCACCTGCAGCCTCCTGCCTTCAGGGGCCCCAAGAGGAACAACAGACAGCTTCTACTTTTATTATTACAGTTTAACACAGCCTTGGACAGAGGAGAAGCAGCAGGAACCAACATGCAAAGCAATTAAAAGTCCCCAGGGGCTCGAGGAAGACCACCCACAGCTCAGCTCCTGTACCTGCTCCCAGCAGTGTCTGTGGGGGCCTTTTCCCTCCAGCTGCTGCTCCTTCGTGCCCCAGAGCGGGACAAGGTCATGGCAGACACCAAACCTACACACACAGAGAGGAGAGGACTGGCCTGGGATTGTGTCTCGGTGAGTCAGGTCCATTATGCGACTGGAGTTCAGTGGGCTTTGAAACTGGGAGGGCATCTTAAATCTAATCCATGTAGACAGGGAGAAGAGGGATCCTTCAGGAAGAGGCAATGGCAGGAGATGAAGCTCAGGTATTTGGCCAGAGCTTTCCTCTGTCAGAGCTGGCAGCTCTTGGCACCAACAGCTCTTCTCAATGCATCTATGAAACAACAAATGTGGCCTTCCTCCAACTCGCTTCACAGCTCAGTCTTCACCGGTGTCTTCACCTGCAGCCTTGCTGCAGCCATGCTCCAAGTTCAGCCAAGTGGACAAGTTCCAGGAACAAACGGGATCTGTCAGGTATTTAGAGCTGGACACAGGTGCCTGGAGAAGGCCCCAAGGCAGGAGGAGCCTTGGCTGAGGCAGCTGGACAGCTGGGGAAAGCCCCACTCACTGGAGGGAGACCGTCCCCATCCCTGCCCTGCTCAGCCCCACCACCCTGGCGCCAGCACGGAGCAGGAGTGGAGGTGACTTTACTGTGCCCCCCCAAGAGCTGCCCTCATTCCCCAGCACCTACAAAGCTGAGGAGCCAGAGGGACAGGCTTTTAGGGCACAGGTCAAACTCATCCTGCACACAGGAAAGCCCTGGGGATCTTGTTCCCTTGGTTTAACTGTGTCCCTGTTCTACAGCAGGATTCCGTGTCACTGTCCCTGTCCTTATGCTCTGGTGAGGCTGCACAGGGAGCTCAGACACAGCACAGCTCTGAAGAGCTGGGTGGCCCAGGGACAGCTCACAGGTGGTGTCCAGCCCACTACAAACTGGTTTCCAGATACCCTCCCAGCAGGAAAGCTCCACTGGAAGTTCTCAGGGGGACAAGGAAGATCTCGGGATCTGCCAGAGCTCAGTGCCAGGACTCCACAGCCTGTGCTGTGCACAAGAGAAAACTAAATACTCCCCTAAATAGTCCTTCTTGAGCCCCAGATCCACAAATCCTTCCCTGCCTCCCTCTCCCCCTTCTGTTCCTGTGGCTGCCCCAGTGCTGCTGCTGCACTCAGTCACCATGGAGGGACAGTGTGGTGTCAGGCTGGGTCAGGGCCGTGCAGCCCCAGAGAGCCAGAGCAGACCTGGAGGAGCTGCTTCCCACTGCCAGCAGCCACAGCCCAGGAAGCAGAGCAGACCTGGAGGAGCTGCTTCCCACTGCCAGCGGCCACAGCCCAGGAAGCAGAGGCTGAGGAACTGTGCATTTAACAGCATTTGGAGAATCTTCCTTCCACAGACTCACTCATCGCATCTGTAACTGGGTGAGCTTGTGCCAGCCCCAGCAACCAGAGCTCCCACCAAGGGAGAGAGAATTGTGCCATCCTTGATTCCTTATCTTGGAATGAGCTCTACAATGAGAATTTGCTCCCTTATCCTACGGCAGCCCAATTCTTTAAAAGTCTTTGGTGAAAAGCCTTCTAGAAATGCAGGTAAATTGTCAAGCCCATCACCTTGTGACCAGCACCTCTCCCAGCAGCAAGGAAAACGCATTCTCCTGCTCCAGGCAGGGATGAGAACATCCAGGAATGGGCCAAGAGCCCGAGTTTTACTTCAGTGAATCAGCTTGAGCTACTTGGGATTTAAGATGCTGCAGCAAACAGAGCAACAATACCAACTACTTACTAGAGCAGAGAGAGAAAAAAGAAACAGATCCCCTTGGCAGGAGCTGAACCACAGAGTTCCACACCCAGCCCAGCTCCCAGGATCCCACAGCACGATCTGCAGCCAGCCCCAGCAGCTGCCATGAAATGGATGGAAATGTCCTGTGTCCCAGCAGGAAGCAGCACTTCCCTTGAGATTGCTCCTCACTCGTAGATCCAGTGTGCAGCTGTGTCCTCCCAGCATGGCAGCTCCTCGGGGCGGAACCAGAGCGAGATCTCCTGCTGGGCACTCTCCACCGAGTCACTGCCGTGGATCACATTCCTGTGGGCAAGGACAAAGGGAGCAGCTGGCACCAAGCTGAGAAAGGTGGGAGAGGGCTGCTGCAGTCTGGAAAATTCCCCCTTGACCAATTCAATTGAACCAATGGAGCCAGTCCTATCCCACAGTATCCCTTCCTATCACACACCCCTCATCCTTCCAGAAGTGCCAGTTCCCAGCACTCCTCCCTCCTGTGCTGAGGAGCCCTTTGTTTGCTACAGGAGGAGCGGCAAGTGGCTGTAGGTCTGGGATTTGCAGTTTTTATGTCAGTGATTCCAGCTGTGCCTCCAGATTTTCCCCTTCCATCAAAGCAGGTTTGGGATCAGACACCAGGGAACAGAGATCTAAGCCAGGATGGTTCAGTAAGAGCCGTGTCTATCACAAGCCAGGCTGGGGCCACCCAAGGTCACCACCCGTGGATATTCACCTGCTCCCACGAAAGGACTGAGTGGGAGCCTCCCTTCCTCTTCACAGCCTGACAGTCCCAATTACCAGAGGAAAACAGGCAAACCCCACCTGCTTTCAACAGAGGACTCAGGAGGAAGGAAAGACACAACCCAGGCTCTTCCTCCTACTAAAGCCAACCCTGGGAAGCAGAGCTCAGCTCTGGTCTGAGCACAACAGGGAGAACTTCTGCTCTGGGAATGCAGACTCGTGTGGCTCGGGCAGGCCTGGCACAGGAATGCCTGGACAGGATGCCCTGAAGCACTGAGGGAAGGAAAAGTCAAAGCTCTCACTTGCTGACTTCAACACAGAAGTCCCCTCGGATGGTGCCAGGCCTGGATTCGGCCGGGTTGGTCTCCCCGATCATGGTGCGAACTGTCTTCACCACATCCAGGCCCTGCCAGACCTACGGGAGAGCAAAACCAGGATCAGCTTCCACGACTGCCCCAGCAGGTCACATCTGCCCTCTGAATTCCCCACCGGATCCACCCAGGTGAGAGACAGGAAAGGGTCTCTCCAAATTATTCTTCCAAAGTTGATTTTGGAAAATAATCCAAAGTGTCTGTGGATTTCTCCCCATCCCTGGAAGTGCTCAAGGCCAGGCTGGACGGGGCTTGGAGCAACCTGGTCTAGTGGAAGGTGTCCCTGCCCATGGCAGGGGGTGGGACAAGAGCTTTAAGGTCCCTTCCAACCCAAACCATTCTGTGATTTAATTTACAACAGAGAACATCCGTGCAGTTCAGTACAGCTTCCAGAGACCCTCTGAGGGGACACACCACCTTGCTTCCACTGTGCCAACAGCCACTGCTGCTCATACCTTGCACTTGGTCCCCGTTCCTTGGTCCAGGGGCCCTGGCCAGCACTCACCATGGCCACGATGGGCCCGGAGCTCATGTACTTCACCAGGCGGCCGTAGAAGGGACGGTCCCGGAGGGCGATGTAGTGTTCCTTCAGCAGCTCCTCCGAGGCCTGCACAGAGCACAGAGCTTAGTCTGCTCCCACACAGGGGGATCTGGGCAAGGGCTGCACCTCAGGGATGCAGAGAATTAAGAGAATTAAGCTCTTGCACAGATGCTCAGTTCCAAGAGTGAAGCAGCAGGAGCCTGACACAGACAGGAGTTTCCAGGTCAGAGCAGCAACACCTGCCAGCTTACAGTGACAGCCCTGGAGCACGGGCACAGCCAAGGGCAGACATGCTCCCCACGCTGGAATCACCCCTCCCAGTGCCAACACTCCCCTGAGCTGTGAGGATTTGCTGCTGGAATGACACCGGCAGGCTGTACAAGCCACATGACTGGCAGAACCCCCAGCAATTACCCGCACAGCCGCGGCCTGGGGGGCTGCAGAGGCTCCTCGGCTCCAGGGACCCCCAGCCCCGGTGGGCCCGGCCGCTCACCTGCAGCAGCTTCATCCCCACCAACTGCAGCCCTTTCCTCTCGAAGCGCCGGATGATCTCCCCGACCAGGCGCCGCTGGACCCCGTCCGGTTTGATGGCCACGAAGGTTCGTTCATTGACCCCGCCGAAGGCTGCAGGCAGAGGGCAGAGGTCTGAGGGGGGGAAGGAGACGCCTCCGGGCCTTCAGCCAAGCGGGCACAGGGGGGTCGCAGGCCCTCAGCCGTGGGGACAGGGGGGTTCCAAGCATCTCGCAGAGGAGGGCAGGGCGGGTCCTGGCCGCGGCCCTCCAGCGCAGAGGGCACAGGGATAGGGGGGCCCTGGCCCGGGCCTTCGGCCGCGGGGTCTCTCCTGGGGAAGGGAGGTCCCTGGCCCTCAGGCACAAGGGGAGCGGGGGTCCCTGGTGCTCAGACCTAGGGCCGGGGGCCCCGTCCCGTCCCGTTCCGTACCACTGTGGAAGAGAAGAGCGAAGATCCCCAGCACCAGGCAGATCATGGCGGCACCGCTCTTAAAGGGGACGTGCTCCCCCTCGCGCTGTCACCGCCCCCCGCGGAACCATCGTGCCGGGGGCGCGGAGCGGCGGAGCCGAGACACCGGGACATCGGGTGCGGCCCGTTCCCGTGGCAACGGGCGGGGCCTGGTGCCCGCCGGGCCCGGGGGGTCCCGGGGACCGATGGAGGCGGGGGGACAGCAGGCCCCACCTGTGCGAGGTGTCCCAGCCGCGGCCTCCTTGCTGCCGCCTCTGAGCTCCCCTGTGCCGCTGGCCCGGCGACAGCGTCCCGGGTGTTCATGAGACTGTTTTGCCTTCGCTGTCTCTGTCGTCGCGGTCGTGACTGCACACTAGTCGTGGTTCGACTAGTCCGGTTTTTGGGCAGCTGCTGTGGTGTTGACCAGCCCCTCTAGCTCAGGCAGGCCCAGGCTGGTACCTCTGGAAGAGGGGCTCTGAGCTGCCCCGGGCCGTGCTGCCAGAGCAGAAGGGCGGAGCTCCAGCCCCGCAGGCCTGGGGAGCTCCTCTGTGCAGAACGCAGGTTGCTGATTTGATTTTGGGGGGTGAGATCCCGGCTGTTAACCGGGTTGTGCTGTCAGCCGCAGGGGTCGTTAGGAAGGGATGGGTAAAGCTGCACTCCAGGGCTCCATTTCCTGCTCTTAGGATCTCACCTCTTGGTTCAGCTCCCTCCAAGATCAGCCTCTGGAAATACCAGCACATGAAATACCTTCTCCAAGTGCCCTGTGGAGGGCTGGATTTGCTCCCAGAGCTGTTCAGGTGCCTCATGGAGTGCCGGGGCTGCTTCCAGACGGCTTCTCTTGTTCAGAGACAGTATTCTGCTCGCTCTCCTCTGCTCAGGTCTTGGCTGGGACAAGCAGGGATCTGTCTCCAGACAGCAGGGATCCAGTTGCTTTATCCAACGCAGTAAATTATTCCCGCGTTTGTACCAATAAATAATTAGTGGTTGCACCCCGGAGGTCCAGAGCATGGCTTTGCCTGAGGAAAGTTGCCCCTGTTTGCTCCAGCACAGTCGTGCTGTGGTGGTTGTCTCTGTGCCAGCGGAAAAGCCTTTGTAGGAGGAACACTGTCCGCTGTGGAGTCGTGCACACGGCTCGGGAGATGCCGGAGGCTCTTCCCCGCTGTTCCCGGAGCTCCGGTGCCGGCAGAGGGAGCGCGGGCAGCGCGGAGGAGCTGGCAGCCCTCGGCCAGCCCTCGCAGCCCAAGGGCCGTCCCGTCCCGGGCAGTGCCCTAAAACAACGCCGGAGTTTTAAGGCGCACAAGCAGCGAGTTGTCAGCCCTCCCCTTGTGTTCTTAGGGACAGCAGGGCTGTTTTGTTGGAACATCTCAAACAAATCCGGTCTGGAGCAGGTGTCTGTGAAAGGAAAGAGCCCTCACGCGGTTTGGAAAGGCTGCAGAGTGCTCTCGGGAAGGTGCCTAATAGACGGTGTCGGCTCTCATTAGCTGCTTACGGAGCCACTAATTAAGAGCACCTTCTCCATGTGCTGCCGGTGACATCTGTGTGTCCAGCCTGGTGTGCAGGAGTGGCAACGGGGCTGAAGGGAGTGTGGCAGGTGGTGAAACCCAGCTTCCCAACTCCAGCCTGATGGCTGATCTCAGCCTTCCTTCACAGAGGGCTATTTCAAAAATAATGATGTTTCTGTCAATTTAATAAGATTTATTCTAGGATACTTTTCAAGGTGCCTGCAGAGGTGTCAGTGATGAAGTCAGCAGCTCAGTCCCCAACCCAGCCAGCACCTGTGTGTGCTGCAGCCAGCCCAACTTCCACACAGGCAGAATCCCTCATTTCACACTTGTTTTATTTTTGTTATTTATTAATGCTGATGAAACACCTCATTTTCTCGTACCAGGGTTGTTCTGTCATTCTCTACAGGTCTCCTCACAGGTCCCAGTGCAGGCATTTGGGTGAAGGTTTTCATTTCTTTGGACTGTAAATGTTCTTTTGAGCCTCAGGCAGTTCCCTGCAGCAGAACTTGGAGGAGAAACATGCCAAACACTCTCCACTTGAGTGAGTCCTTGTCATCTTCTCTGGCAGTTATGTGCTGTGAGGAGAAAGCTTTGACTTCCCTCTGTGGGAGCCCCAGAAATGCGGATTACTGGTGACCAGGTAGCTGGGGAAATGGAGCTGGGCCTGATTCCCAGGCAGATTATTCCTGAGCCAGTGTCTTTTAGGCACAGTTTTAGGCAGGTGAGTACCTAGGCTGAGCCCAGGAAGCTGCAGTAAGCAAGAATGAGACCACAAATCCTTCCTACAGAGCTTTCACTTGGTTGCTCAGCATTCCCAGCCCAGATGTGTGCATGGAATGGTGCCATGGGCAACAGCTGCACATCTGGGAGAGGGTGAACAGATTTGCTGCCTCATTTGGAAGGCCCAGTGATCACTTTTTAAACCCCTCACTGGGAACCTGAAAGGCCAGGTACCTTCTGGCACCAAATATCTTCTCATTTCAGTGGGAATGCTCAATGTGGAAGGATCCCAGCGTGGCAGGGGAGGCTGGGGGGGGCTGTTCCCGTGCTCGCCCCCACTGCAGGAATTTCAGCGGAGGCAGAACTCTATTTTTGCTCTCGCTGGATGGAACATTGCAGATACTGTGGTTATGTAAGAGACTCCAGAGCATGTAGGTGCAGATAACGTGGTCACCCAGCACTGTGCAGTGCAGACAAAGGCTTTTTGTCTCCTTTCATCACACTTAGCAACTTCTGCAATTGGCACTGCCTTCCTTCTCAGGCTCTTTTTGCCCCTTTTTGCTTGTTTGGGGAGGATTTTCACCTTTCAGCTCAGCCATGGTCTTTCACCATTGGCACAGCCTGGAGTGTTGGTGCCTCTTACAGAGTAGGCTCTGCACAGGTGCAGACCTGTCTATTTTCATACTGGACCACTGATCCTGCTGGGAATATTTCACCTTTTAGGATAAGGAGGGGTTGGTAGAGCCAGAAGATTTCCTTAAGCACCTTTTGCTGGACCCAGGGGATACAGAGGTCAGAGCCAGAGCTACACAAAGTGCTCTACAGCAGGGTCACTTTCCAGGAGAACATGGAACAGACAAGAGGATCCATTCCAAACTGCCATTGCTCCACCCTGGAACAAAGCTCTGGTACAGAAGGGGGTGCTCTGAAAACTGGGAGCAGCTGTCTGAGCACAGCAGAAGGTCTCCAGGGATACACCTTTAGCCCTAGGACAGCTGCTGCTTCCTCAGAGGGAACTGCCCAGGCCAGACTTGCCTTTCCTTGCATTTGGCTTTTCCATTCTCATGGAGTCCATAAAAGATTTCCTTGAAAGAAACATTCCGAGTACACAGCCCAGGGAAACGCTTGCATTTTGAAGCAGAGGTTTGTGTTAATTCTCACTTCTGTGCGGTGCTACAGCATTTTATTTATGCCTGTCTGTGCAGCCTGTGCTTCTTCCCTGAGAAATTCCCAGTCCATCCAGTCCTGTCCAAGACTAGAAAAGGACAGGCTGGAATAGGCAGTGCCAGTGAGGAGATGGGTGCTGATGCTCTGGAGGTGAGCCAGGAGGGCAGCAGGACATTGGCTGCTGCTCAGTGCCCTGAGGGATGTTCAGGGCCTGGAGCCCTTGTCCTGTGCTCTGAGTGTGTCACTTGTGTGCTGCTCCCAGTCCTGGCTCCTTCCTGTCCTTGTAGGTGCCCAGCAGAGGAGTCTCCTCTGTGCTGATGGTGGGATCACATCCAAAATTCCTGCACAGATGCAGCTACAGTAGCTTGGTCTGTCCTGCTCTGTCTGGAGTATTTCACACAATCCCAGAATGGTTTGGGTTGGAAGAGACCTCAAAGTGCATCTCATCCCACCCCCTGCCATGGGCAGGGACACCTTCCACTATCTCAGGTTGCTCCAAGCCCCATCCAACCCGGCCTCGGACACTTCCAGGGATCCAGGGATCCAGGGACCCTGTGCCAGGGCCTCACCACCCTCCCAGGGAACAATTCCTTCCCAATATCCCATCTAACCCTGCCCTCTGGCAGTGGGAAGCCATTCCCCCTTCTCCAGCTCTCCTGGAGCCCCTTTAGGCACTGGAAGGGGCTCTGAGGTGTCCCTGGAGCCTTCTCTTCTCCAGGTGAACACCCCCAGCTCTCCCAGTCTGGCTCCAGAGCAGAGGGGCTCCAGCCCTGGGAGCATTAGGGATGATTTCTCTGGGACAGCCCCTGTCTCACCACCTCCTCAGCTCCTTCTCACTTGAGCTTGTGAGGATAAATTTTTTTGTATAAAAACCCAGCTGTGGCCTGTGGAGTTCTGCCAGCAGAGGCAGCCAGTGGGTCTCCCCCTGGCTGGGGTCTCCTCTCACTCACAGGGGAGCTGCTGCCACACCTTTATCTCGAGCTCCAAGTCAGATCTGAGGTGGCAGATGTGGAACTAAGCCTGACCTTTCCCTCTTTACAGACAGCAGCCCTGGGGTGTGAGTGTGTGGGGCTCCTGCATAAGCCCTGTGCCCAGAGCAGGGCAGGCAGCAGCCCCTGACCTGGGAATGCAGAGCCCCAGCTCCCAGGAAGCTTCCTGTGCCTCATGAGGAGATACTGGAGGTAAAACTTACAGCCCTTCAAGGGTTCTGTCACTGGGGTTGAGCTGATAGCAAAGCCCCACGTGTGTGAGTTCTGGGAAAGAATGCGTTGCCAGGGAGGTGGTGGCTGGCTTGGATCAGGTTGCATCCACTTGCTTACACCTTCACCCTGGCTGGCAGTGGGATCGAGGAGGGACTGCAAACTTTGTAGCACTATTTGGAGCCCCTTGTTCTTAGGACCCTGGTTCAGAGGGGCCTGAACGCAGCTTCCCCTCCCCAAATCCACCCCCAGCTGCTCATCTGTGAAAGGGGCTGTTGGTTCTCCCTCAGTTCCCTGCCTTGCAGAGCCTGTGTCCCCCCAGCTGTGCTCCTTGTGATGCCACAGCAGTCACAAAGTAGGTCAAACACCATCTAAACCCTGGCTTGATATCCCTTGAACTAAATTCCTGCCCTGCCGGAATGTGCCCTAAAGGGGGTTAGGATTCGTGGCTTACGAGGAGCTAAGAAAGATGAGCAGCTTTACTGTAGCTGAGTAAATAGCTGTGGGCAGTCCAGCTCCCTCCCCTCCCGCCCGGCCTCCCTCCGCTGCCGGCCCGGCTCCCGGCCCAGCCCGGCCTGATCCCGCCCAGGGATGTGTCCTACCCATGCGCTTTCAGAGAATCACTAAGGTTGGAAAAGACCTCCAAGATCAAGTCTGACCTTTGACCAGCCACCACCGTGCCCGCTAAGGCATATCAGGAAGTACCACATCCACCGGGTTTTTGACCACTCCCAGGGATGGTGACTCCAGCACTGCCCCGCTGCTCTCACCAGGTGACTTTGGTGACACCAGCGCTAGAAGGGGTGAAGAGGGTGAGGACCTCGGGCTGTCCTGGCTCACCTGAGCTTAGCTTGGTGTGTTACATGTTTCACCTCTGTCACTTCTCCTCTGGGTGCTGCAGCCGTGGGGTAACACCACAGTGCTGTCCCCAGACGCGTGGTAGGAATTTGTCCAGCGCCTCTCTGACAAGGTCAACAACAAGACACCTGGACAAGTGAGTCATTCCCTCACATCCCAAGCCCAGAGCTTTGGGAAACCTCAGTGAAAGTTACGTTTGTCTGTGGGACAGCCTGTCCTTGATGCTGTCAGTGGAAGGGCCCAGATTATTTGTGTGTCTCAAGATCCTTTTGAGTCTCTGCAGATGAAAATCTGTTCTCGTGATGAATGCAGTGGTGACTCAGCACTAGGGAAGGAGGGAAGATGACCTTAGGAAAATCTTTTCACCCGCGTGCTCTGGAGATGTCCAGGAAAGGAGAGAAGATTGAGTGGGAAAAAATATTAGCCCTTGGCAGAAAGAGGCTTTAGAAGAAGCTCAGAGCTTAATGCTAGGGGAGGGCTGCAGGGTCTGGGGTCTGGGCACACGCCAGCCTCAGGCCTTGCTCCCAGCTCTTTCTGCAGGAGACAGCTGGAGCTGTAGGAGTTTCCTTCCTGCCCTTCCAGGGCCTGGCCCAGGCATTGCAAGTGGAGAAGGACAGCCCAGGACTCTGGCAGGTGTGGAAGTGACAATTCCAGCAGTAGAACAGAGTCAGCCCTGCAGCAGCAGCAGCTACAGTAGGTGGCAGCCCTGCCCTGTTACAGGTGAGCCCTCAAAGCCCTCTCTGGCCTGTGAAAGCTTGGAGGACAAGGGCAGGGAGGGCTGGCATGGGCATCCTCACTGTAAGTTCTGTGTTGATGGAACAAACATGCCCTGAACGTGCCACCAGTTCCCTGGGGAAGCAAGACTTGTCTCTGGGTGAGTGTGTGATTAAACCAGAGCCTTGTTCCAGCAGTATCTGCTCACTCTCCTGCTGGCCCTCCCAGGCCTCTCCCTGCTGTGCTCTCACTTCCCAGGACCTGCTCACATCATCTTGGCATGTTCCCCTGGTGATACCTTTCGTTGCCCACCCAGCCAGGGCAGCTCAGTGGTGGTTGGGGCAGCCACTGTCCCTCAGCTCTGGTTTTGTGATGTCCCAGTGGCTGCTGCTGCAGTCTGACAGCTACAGCCCCTCAGGCAGAAAATGTGTCACCCCAGAACTGTGAGGGCTTTCCACAGGACACCGAGCTCTCCTCATGGTGTACCCCACACTTTCCTTGCTCTTCTGTTGTCTGAGCCTTCAGGGAGCTGCTTTAGCTCACCGAGTTCTCCCTCCCCCCAAGCCCCTGAGCTTTCTGCTGTTCCTGAGTGGCAGGAGCAAGATGAAACTGGGATGCTCTGACCCTTCTGACAGCAGCTCAGCCAATGGATGAAGGCACATTTTTAGCAGCACGTGCTTGTTTTTGTGAACATTAATCATTTAAAACTCCTACTAGAGGAGGAACTCTGACAGAACTTTTTCTTCTATAATCTCATATAGCCAAATACTCTCCTGTCCTTTTCCTTCCCCTGGAGCTTTGGTCTCTGTCCTCAGCACAGCCTCTTTGGAAGATGTGTTTCTTCCCACTGCCAGAGGGCAGGGATAGATGGGATATTGGGAAGAAATTCTTCCCTGGGAGGGTGGGGAGGCCCTGGCACAGGGTGCCCAGAGAAGCTGTGGCTGCCCCTGGATCCCTGGAAGTGTCCAAGGCCAGGTTGGACAGGGCTTGGAGCAACCTGGGATAGTGGAAGGTGTCCCTGCCCATGGCAGGGGATGGAATGATATGCGCTTTGAGGTCTTTTCCAACCGAAACCATTCTAGGATTTTATGAAGTGGCTTTACAGCTCTCTCTGGAGAGATGGCACACAACTGAGTGCATGCAAGGTCTCTTTCCAAGTGATAGATATTGTTTGTTCTGAGCTTTATCCCCCCAGCCTGATGCTTGGATGAAGGCTCATTCATGGATCCTCACTATAACAATGGGTTTGAGTCCTGCAGGGAAGACGGGGGTCTTCTAAAGCATCCGTGCTAACTGCTCCCTCCTCTTCTGTGCTCAAAGGCCTATGGAGAATGCAGCACAGAAGGGGACAAATGACACCCTCTGAGCATCCCAATGACATGGGACAGCAGTGGCAAAGACCGCTGTGTTGGGGCAAACTTACCCTGCCCCATCTCTAAGCCCAGCCTTGTTCTGGTCCTGTCCTGGTCCCCAGAGAGGGACTGTGGCTGGTGTTGGTCACTCCTTTTATCTGCCAGTGCTTGGCTGTGGCTGAGCTGCAGCTGGGAGCCCAGCCAGGGGAAGCAGCTGATTCTCCTTCAGAACAGAGACTTGCACATCAATAAATGTCTCATTACAGATGCTTTCTTCAGCCTCTTGGCTCTCATTTCCTCTTTTAGCTTCCCCAGCTATCCTGCTGGCTGGAGAGCTGCCTGTCTCCTGTGAGAGCTCAGGAATGCTGGAACAGGGGCTGGGCATAGCTCTGTCCTTGCAGGTGAGGTGTTGACAAGCCACGTATTTTCTTCAGCGTGTCCTGACTTTCCATGTCCTGCTCTGGCTCTTTGTGGGATCTGTCACTGTAGATCCTGCTGTGGCTTCCAGGGACAGGTGGGTCCTGTTTGAGTCTCTTTGGAAAACACCTGCCAACTGTCAAAACCAGCTGGCCAGAGAGGAACCACATCCTTAGGGTAACACAGCTCAGGACAGGGCAGGGGAGTTTGTTCACTGAACTCCCAACACGAGAAAATGCTGGATAAGCTCCAGGAAATCCATGGGAAATGGTGGGTTAGGATGGGATTCTCTTTTCCCAAAGCAAATGCTCCATTATTACTCAGAAATAGCCACAGCCAGGATGGGGGGGGGGGGGGTGTGTCTCAGGGCTCCCCCAGTGCCTGCTGAGGTTTGGGATTGTTCACTGGGGCTTTCCACAGTGGCACAGAACCCCTGAACTTCCTCCCACAGCCTTGGAGCAACCAGCGCTGCAGGAGCAGGAGGGCGCCTCCAAACCACTGCCAGGGATTCCTCTGCCTCCAGCTGCTGCTGCTTGAATCAGGTCCTGGGGAAGAGCAAAGCAGCAAGGCAGCTTGTTCTGGCTGCAGCACCGCCCCAGAGGCATGGACAGAGCCTCACCTGCTGCAGTAAGGTTCTCATTCAAAGCCTGGCCCCAGGGGAGCAAGAGCCATCTTTGCTTCAGGATTTGGGAATGAGCTCAGCAGGGAATAAGTGCACATGGTGCAAGAAGTTTTACCTGACCCTATGGGGGTCTGTGATGGGGGCAGAGGAAGAGGCAGCAGCTGGAACTTGTGGGGAGGGAACCCACAGAGAGAACTGGTTAAAAGCCATTTCCCATCCATACCTCAGCCCTGTTCCGCTTCCCAATGCCCTCTGCAAGGCTGACAGCACCGGCTCAGCCCTGAGTCATCAGCTGTCCAGGAGAGGAGAGCTCAAAGGCTGGGGAAAAGCCCCACGGGCTGACCACAGGCCCTGCAGGGACTGGCCTGGGGTTGGCACCGGTCCTGGGGGAGCAGAGAGCCCGTCCCCTGGCAGTGGCATGAGGCCACTACACAAGGAGTCGCTCGTCCAGATCCTAATCCAGCATTTCCCCTCAGCAGGACCACACAGTCTTGGAGGGGCTGCTCTGATTGCCAGGCTCTGGGGTGGGGGTTTGGGGTGCTTGTCCCAGCGTGATTTGCCAGAGGACAGGCACTCTAAACCCTGCAGCCTCCCTTCCAGTGCACAGCCACAGGCACTGGCCTGGCTCCACTGAACATCACCCCAGGCACTGGTTCAGTGGGAAGCACAAGAGCCCTGCACAGGGCAGACACAACGGGATCTCTGCTGCCTCCAGCTCTGACACACAACTGCTGCAGCCAAAACCTCCCCTCCACGCTGCTGCCCAGGCTACTTTTGACAAGCACCTGCAGCTTCCTGCCTTCAGGGGCCCCAAGAGGAACAACAGACAGCTTCTACTTTTATTATTACAGTTTAACACAGCCTTGGACAGAGGAGAAGCAGCAGGAACCAACATGCAAAGCAATTAAAATTCCCCAGGGGCTCGAGGAAAACCACCCACAGCTCAGCTCCTGTACCTGCTCCCAGCAGTGTCTGTGGGGGCCTTTTCCCTCCAGCTGCTGCTCCTTCGTGCCCCAGAGCGGGACGAGGTCATGGCAGACACCAAACCTACGCACACAGAGAGGAGAGGACTGGCCTGGGATTGTGTCTCGGTGAGTCAGGCCCGTCATCTGACTGGAATCCAGTACACTCCAACCAGGAGGCTGCCTTAATCATCACAGAACATCCTGAGTTGGAAGGGAGCCATGAAGATTGAGTCCAACTCCTGTCATCAAGTCCAATTTCTTAAACGTTGTCTGTGTCAACAGGGAGAAGAGAGATCCTTCAGGAAGAGGTGCTGGCTTCCATAGCAAGTCAGGAGATGAAGCTCCAATATTTCACCACAAATTTCTTGTGTGAGAACTGGCACCTCTTGGAGCCAGCAACGCTTCTAAATGCCTGTGATGGATGTCGAGGCCAAAGATTTCCACAGCATTGGAGAAATCTTTGCCAACACGTAGAAATGGATGTCCCCAAGAAGGAAGAGGTGCATCAGGCTTGGCTGGCCCTTGCAGACAACAGGACAAACCCCCACCCACCTGGTGTGCAGAGCCATTATGTCCTCCTGCACCTCTTCCTCTGGCAGGCCTCCGCATCCGAGCCGCACGAGCTGTCCGAGTCGCTCCCCGATAACGAGGAGGAGGAAGGCTTCGACGTGCTATAGTTCATGCTCAAGACCCAGCCCAGTTTGTTGTGCAGCACCTGCTTGAGTCCCGGGGGCAGGGGCAGCACCTCCAGCGTGTCCACGTAGTCGGGCAGGAGCTGGCGCAGGCGGAAGCAGCACAGGTACTGCAGGGACGTGCAGCTCGCGCAGGACCGGATCACCTTCATGCTGCTCTTGGCTGCTGTCGAGCACACCATGGGGTAAAACTTCTTGTTCTGCAGCTTCGTGGCTGCCACCCCTGCCAGGGCACAGCACCAGGGAGGGCATGTTAGTTTAGCCGGAAGGATCTCCCCCCTCCCACTTATCCCGAACCCATTAACTGCAAAGCTGTTGGGAAAAGTTTTCCAAAATCCCAATCTATTAAACAACAAACGTGACCTTCCTCCCACTCACTTTACACCTTGGTCTTCTGCTTTCCCAGTGTTTTCTGCTGCAGCCAGACTCGAGTTCCCCCCACCCCATCCCTGGCTCTCACCTATGCACTTGCGGTTCTTGAAGAACGTGAGTGTCCCGTGCCACGTGTCCAAATGCACCCCAATAATGGAGCCTTGGCCAAACCTCGAGGAGAAGTTTGTTTTGTCTCCCTTGTGATGCAGCAGTCCTGAAAACACACCCAAAAAATGGCATTCTGTGGAAAACCTGCACTCCAGGAACTCATCCCAACTCTCGTGCTGCTGGTACAGCCCCGTTCAGTGCCAAAAACATCCCTGCATTGCCTGACCCCTGCCCTCCCATCCTCCCTCCCTGCCTCCCAGAGTGGCTGGTGGAAAGGGGAAAGTCGAGGTTTTACAACTCCAGAGCGCAGGGAGCAGCACTGAAACCCCAAGGTGGTGATGTGACAGTAGTACCCTGGTGCCCTGCAGGGTCCCACACCAGGTCTAAGGGCTCTGCAAAAAGTGGGCCAGGAGAGATGCTCCAAAGGCTGCGAGCTTCCAGCAGCTGTTCTGGTGTCCTTAACCAAGGGATTCACAGGTCTGCTGGCACCTCTTGTGCCACTGCTGCCCGTGCAGCCACCCTGTCCCTGCTACCTGTGTAAGAGAGTCCCCAGCTGTCCTCATCCTTGCCCAGCAGGCTGCAGAAGGTGTGCCGGTACTTGTCCAGGTTCACGTCTGACGTGCCGATCCCCACCATCTGCGAGGCAAGAGAGGGACTGAGAACACAGGCTCAGCGTCTTTTCAAGCAACAAAACACAACCAAGGTTCCACCTCCAGTTCTTCCCTCCTCTTCTTGGCTCAGCCCAAAACACCCAGAGGGGTTGGTGAAGCCAAGTCAGGAGTTTCAGGGTGGAACTGAAGGCTTCCAACTCCAATTTCCTTTCCTGAGTGAGGAGGCCCAGCTGAACTGCTGGAGAAGGTCACTGTCCTGTTCACAGAGTCATGGAATAGTTTGAGTTGGAAAGGACTGTAAAGCTCATCTCATTTCACCCCCTGCCATGGGCAGGGACACCTTCCACTATGCCAGGTTGCTCCAAGCCCCATCCAGCCTGGCCTTGGACACTTCCAGGGATCCAGGGGCAGCCACAGCTCCTCTGGGCAACCTGTGCCAGGGCCTCCCCACCCTCCCAGGGAACAATTCCTTCCCAATATCCCATCTCTCCCCACCCTCTGGCAGTGGGAAGCCATTCCCCCTTGTCCCAAGTCCCTCTCCAGCTCTCCTGGAGCCTCTTTAGGCACTGGAAGGGGCTCTGAGGTCTCCCTGGAGCCTTCTCCTCTCCAGGTGAACACCCCCAGCTCTCCCAGCCTGGCTCCAGAGCAGAGGGGCTCCAGCCCTGGGAGCATCTCCATGGCCTCCTCTGGACTTGCTCCAGCAGCTCCACGTCCTTCTGCTGTTGGCCCCAGGGCTGGAGGCAGCTCTGCAGGTGGGGTCTCACCTGAGGGGGCAGAATCCCCCCTTCCCCTGCTGCAGGCTCAGCCCAGGGCATGTGGGGGCTTCTGGGTGCTCATGGCCAGGCCATGTCCAGTTCTCATCCTCCAGCACTCCACGTCCTTCTCCCAGGGCTGCTCTCAATCCGTTCTCTGCCCAGCTTGGACTGGTGCAGGGGATTGCCCTGACGCAGGTGCAGCACCTGCACTTGGCCTCGTTGAACTCCTTTTTCCATGGCCCCACCTCTCCAGCCTGTCCAGGTCCCTCTGGATGCCCCATCCCTCCCCTTCAGGGTGTCACCTCCCCACACAGCTGGGTGTCAGCTCCAGCCTGGCCAAGGGTGCCCTGATCCCACTGTCCATGTCCCCAGCAGAGATGTGAAACAATACTGGCCCCAGTACCAGCCCCTGAGCAATGTCACTTGTCACTGGTCTCTGTTGACTCCAACTCTTCGAATGTGACCATCCAGACAATTCCATATCCACCAAGTGGTGCCTCTGTCAAATCCATGTCTCTCAAGGTTAGAGACAAGGATGCCAGGCAAGGCAGCAACAAATGCTTTGCACAAATTCAGGTAGATGAGATCAGTCCCTCTTCCCTCATCCACCAACACTGCAACCCCATCGCAGAAGGCCACTGAATCCCTTCGTGAAGCCATGATGGATGTCATCAATCACTTCTACTTTTTCCATGTGCCTTTGCACAGTTTCCAAAAGGATCTGCTGCATGACTGCCAGGCACAGAGGTGAAACTGGTCAGCCTGTACTTCCCCAGATCTTCCTTATTTCCCTTTTTAAAAATGGGGGTTATGTTCCTCTTTTCCAGTCACTTGGAACTTCACCAGACTGCCACAGCCTCTCCAGTATGACAGACAGTGGCTAAGCCAATTCATCCACCAGTTCCTCAGATCCCAGGGATGCATCTCATCAGGTCCCCATGGACTTGTGCACTTCCAGACAGCCTCAAGCCTGATCTGCCATGGTGGAACCTCATCCTGCCAGCCCCTGTCCAAAACCCGGGGCATTTCTGCGTGCCCCACACGTACCATGTCGGTGCCATACACCGGGGAGGTCATCTTGATCTCCCAGAAGTGCTGCCCGTCTGCCAGCTCCTTGTTGCCGCGGATGGCGGCCGTGCCACAGCTGTACTCCATGTGGAAGTTCACCTTGCGGTTGTCACACGTCAGCAGCGTGGCTGTCGACTTGTTCAGGTCATCCCACACCCAGTCAAAATCTGTGGAGGAAGCACAGAGGGAACAAGGATGGGCAAAGACCCTCAGGGAATGAGCCCCAAGCCAAAGCACAGGTGGACGTTTGTTTTGAAGGGCTGTTGGTGGGTTTGTTTATATTTCTCTTATTGTTTAACATGGTGAATCTTCAGCTGTGCACATCAGAGAACAGCTTGAAGCCTGAACTACTCTGCAGTGTCCCACCAGGGTGGATCAGTGCTCCAAAGCTGTCAGCATTCACCAGGCCCAATTCTGGCTGACACCAGGCAGAGCCTCCCTTCTCCCCGCACTCCTCAAGGGATCAAGGGGTGGCTCGGCCATGCCACAGGCTCTCCCAGCCAGCCCAAGCCCACCCTGTGCCCCGAGCCAGGCACCCCGCCAGCCACTGCAGGGATCAGGAGAGCCCTAAGCCCAGCTCTGTTTCGCTGAGGCCTAAGCCGGATCGGAAAGCAGGTCCCAGAGGTGAGCGCTGACGCCGTAACAGCATCAGCCCTGAGCCTGGAAACACGACAGCAGGCACGGGCTGGTAATCCTCCTACGGCCTCAGGATGTAAACAGAGGAATGCTGGGGCAGGGACGGGACACTGCAGGGGTCCCCCCATCCCCAGCCCCTCGGGAGCCCCTTACACTCATCCTCCTCGCCGCAGCGGCAGTCGCGGATGCGGTGCAGGGCGTGCAGGCTGGAGCAGTAGGGAGCTTCGCTCTGGTTCTCGCAGTTGCAGTAGGACTCTCCAGTCACAGGGATGGCACTCGGGATGGAGGGAGACAGGGAGGAAAACTCCGGCTCCGAATCCGAGTCGCTGTGCTGCTGGGGAGAACAGGGAATGGTCACTGCTGGGCATCCCTGGGCGTGGGAGCTGGCTGGCAGAGCTCTGTGAGGGCTGTGCAGGGACATCCCCAGGCTCACATCATGTCCTGGCCTGGCCTGTCACACAGGGAGGCTGTGCCCATGGAATTACCCTGCTTTGGGACATGGACAGTGCCTGCTGAGCTGCAGGGACCTCTCAGCACTCTGCAGTGCAGGTGCGTCCTTTATGCCTCCCAGGGACAAGCTGTCACAGCAGGGTGACAGCACAAGACTGGAACACACACATTTTGAAGGAAATTCTGTGCTAAAGCTTTGGCTTTCACCAGGCGGGTTCCAGCCATCAGCAGAGCTGAGCACTGCTCTGGAGAGGCTGTGAGGAGCCCAGGAGGCACGAGGAGGAGAAGGGAGAGGGGGCAGAACAAAGGGAGCCAGCTGAGCAGCACGGCTGCAGCTCCCCAGGCCAGCGCTGCAGACAGGCCCACAGGGAACCCAGGGCAGGATTAAATGGCTTTTGTTTACTTTCATGAACACAAAAACCTGATTTACTGTTCCCCAGTGCCAAGAGACCAAAGTGATCCCGGACTGGACAGTGTGAGAGTCACAGCCCCGTTTCACTCCTGTGTTACGGTGTTCCCTAAGGGATTCTCTCATCACTGGCTGCAGAGTTACTCTCGGTTTACACGCTGCTGAGGTGTACCTGCTTGTTATTCACCCCCATGGTCAGGGGTATTTAATGACAAAAATCCTTTAAACTCATGTCCTTGCAGCTGTGTAAGACATGGAATTGAAACTACTCGGGCTTACATCCGTGCTGCCCAGGCCTCCCTCTCTGGCCTGCAGACCCAAGAGCCTGGGTTCTGTCTTTCCTACTTCTAGCTTTCCTAAGTACTGCTACCTAGAAATCCTGTCATTCCAGTGACTGCAGGGACAGAAAACTGCTCATTTTCTGGGAGCACCTGGGTTTGGACAGTCTTCTCTGGCAGTGGCCTCATGGCTTCACTGTGGCTCTGAAGCTCCTGGAGCAGCTCCTTGTGTCCTCACCACTGCACAGAGAACTCAACTCACACACTCAAGAGTTAGAGAAAAGAGGGAAGGATGGCAGAGGCCAATCAGTCACTCCTTGCACTGTTTTACTCCTGCTCTCCCTGCATGCTCCCATCTCCAGCACACCTGGACCAGGTTCAGAAGTGATGTTCACACTGCAGAGCAGGAAACGTGAGAAAATTTCAGTCTGAAGACACTGCCCTGCAATCTCCACCACCATCTCCAAGCCCCTCACAGCCCAGGAGGAAGCATAGCCAGTGGGATCAGGGAACTGATCCACTTCAAACACTTATCTAGAGTGTTTGAAAAAATATTTAAAAAGATTGTATGTACTTTATGTACGACACACCCATGCTAGGCTTAAAAAAGCATTTAGCTTAGTATCAATATTGACCATCGTTAAATCCTTTCTGCTTTCGGCCAGTTCAGACCTGGTATCAGGGAAAGGAAAACGTGCCCTGTGCCACCCAGAGCCCCCCGAGCCCAGCCTACCTGCCCGTCGGAGTCGTAGCCCCAGCCCCGCGCGCCGGCCCGGCCGTCGGCCTCGCGCCGGACCCCGCTCAGGACGAAGTGCCAGGCCCGGCTGCTGCGCGGGCGCCGCGCCATGCTGCTCCCAGACAGGTATGCTGCGGAAAGGGACACGAGGTTACACTTCTGCCCTGTCCCACAGCCACTCCCTGGGTCTCCAAACCCCCCGGGGGACCAGCACGAGATCAGCCCACGCAAAGGAAGTTCCATCCGCATTAAGAGACTCCACAAACTTCAACCTCTTTCTCCACCTAGGGTCAACTTCTCCCTGAGCCAGCTGTTCCACTGGCCCCTAGAAACGCTCCTAATATCCTGTGGTGGTGGCAGCAGCTGCCCCTCTGCAGGAACTGGATCCAGCAGCCACCTCTCACCTGGCCTGGGGAGCTTCAGGGCTGTCAGAGTCACAGAGTCGTTTGGGTTGGAAGGACCTTCAAGCTCATCTCGTTCCACCCCCTGCCATGGGCAAGGACACCTTCCACTATCCCAGGCTGCTCCAAGACACAGCCTCCCTGGTGCCCAGTGACCCTCCAGCAGCTGTCCTGGCTCCAGCCACCTGCGCTGCCCCGGTCCCACTGCAGCCCGTCTGTCTGCAGGGAAGGTCGTCCACCTGCAACTGACCTCTGAGGGGAGACTTTGCTCTCAGTGCTTGGGGAGGAAGAGAAACCACTTTCCTGCTCGCTGTAGGGAAACGAGGCTTGTGACAGACCTGTCCCAACTTGCCTCAAGGACAACAGGCAGAAGGGAAGCAGCTGCCTGTCTCCCAGTCCAGCAGGGATGTTGTTCAGAGATTTCCCGAGGCTCCTTGCCCGTGCACAGCCTGACAGGCCACACCAGCTCCCAGCTCCCACACAGGACCACGGCACTGGATGTGACAGGGAAACCTCAGCTTCCAACCTCATCTGCCTGAAGTTTATCTTTGCAGGATTCAACTCCCCACCAAGAAGCACCTGCAGGGCTGCAACCCTTGAACTCTCTCCCTCAGCTCAACCTCGAGCCAGGGCCTGCCATAAAGCACCCGGCCCTGTTCCTCAGCGTTCCTGCGCCTCAGTCCCCAGTGGGACAGCAGCTCCTGGAAAAGCAGGACAGGCCACGCCACACCAGCTGTGCAGCTGCCCATGGACACTTTGAAGGGCTCTGGAAATCCCACCGGCTGAAATCACAGAGCTCGCACAGCTATGCCGGGGAAGCACCTAAAGCCACAGCAGAAACCCCTTCTCCAGCTTTGCTGAGCACCCACGGCAGCCCAGCAGAGCAGCTCTGCTCCCCCAGGCCCTCGCTAGGGCTGGGGCTTAGAGTCAGCACAGAGATCCCAGAACATGATCCAGCACCCACGGCAGAGTCAGTCATGGAATCATCATGGCTGGAAAAGATCTCTTGGATCAGCGAGTCCAAGCGTTCCCCCAGCACTGCCAAGGCCATCACTAAACCATACCCCCAGGTGCCACATCCACACACCTTTCGAATCCCTCCAGGGACAGTGACTCCACCACTGCCCTGGGCAGCCTGTGCCAGTGCCTGACCCCCGTTCCCATAAAGAAATTTCCCCAAGATCCAACCTAACCCTCCCCTGGCACAGCTTGAGGCCGTTTCTTCTTGTCCCGTCTCTGTTCCCTGGGAGCAGAGCCCGACTACCCCCCCCCAGCTGCCCCCTCCTGTCAGGGAGTTGTGCAGAGCCACAAGGTCCCCCTTGAGCCTCCTTTTCTCCAGGCTGAGCCCCTTTCCCAGCTCCCTCAGCCGCTCCTGGTGCTCCAGCCCCTTCCCCAGCTCTGTTCCCTTCTCTGGACACGCTCCAGCCCCTCAATGCCCTTCTTGCCCAGAACTGTCCCTCAGATTGGAGATGCCTCAGCAGTGCCAGCACAGGGGACGGCCGCTGTCTCGCTCCTGCTGTCACACCAGTGCTGCCACAAGAAGCCCCTTATCCCTGAGGGGCCCTGGGCCCGCTGAGGCCTTTCCGTGGGCCCGAGGCGATGCTGCGCCGTGACCCGCACAGCGCCCGCGCTGCCCCAGGCATCAAGGGGCTTGGGGAGACCACGGCGGGGGGCCCGGCCCGGCCCGGCCCGGCTCCCTGGCCGCGGAGGCAGCGGCTTCACCGAGGAGCCCCGGCTGTCCCGGCAGCTGAGGCGCGGCCGGACAGGACCAGGCCAGACCAGGCCAGGCCACCACGCTTGGGTCGCACAACCCCGGCCCGCCCTGACCTAAACCCCAACGCCCGGCTCCCCGCTCCGGCCCGAGCCCCCGGCCCACCTGCCCGGCCCTGCCCGGCGCTGCCCCGGCCCGGCCCCGCGGCGCTCTGACCTACTTTCCCCTCCCGGGACATAAACAATCCGCTCCCGGCACCGCCCCCCAGGCGCCCATTGGCTGCGGCCGCGCTGTGCCCCGTCGTCATTGGCTGAACGCCCTGTCACTCACAGACGGAGGGGGACGGAGGAGGGCGGGGTCTGAGGGAGCTCCGCGCTATTGGCTGCCCCTTGTGCCAATCGCCAGGGAGCGGCGCCATTGGGCGGCCGCTCGCGAAGAGAAAGCACTAAACCCATTGGCTGATGCAAGGAAAGTACGAGGAGTGGATTGGCTGCGAAGCCCTGATGGGCGGGTCCGCCGGTGAGAACACGGTTTGCGATTGGACACGGTGCCTGTCAGTCTGAGGGGGCGGGGCTGCGGGCCGGCGGAAGGCGGAAGCGGGCGATGCAGGAAGGCAACATGGAGGAGACGGCCGGGGGTGAGCGGCGGAGAGGTTGCGGCCTGGGGGAACCGGGATCCGGGCTCTCGGCCTGGAGGGGGCCCTGTCCATCTCGCAGGGGATGTCCCAACCGGAACGACCGGGCCTAGCGGGGGGTCAGGACCCGGTTCCGCGGAGTTCCGAGGTGCTCGGGCCGAGCCGGTGCCGCGGTGTTGGGCCCTACTCCCGGTGTGGGGAGCTCCGGGCTGGGCCGGAGTCCCATAGGCGGCGCGCCCCGGTTGTCGAGAGGTGACGCTGAGCCTTGCCAGAGGCCCGGGCCGGGCTCCCATGGGAGACAGCGCCGAGTAACCGAGCCCGGCGCGGGGCTGCCGCTGCCACCGGGCGGTATCCCGGGAGCATCTCGCTGCGGGGCCCTTTCTCCCTCCCTCCCCGCTGTGGGGCCCGTGGCCTTTACCGTCGGCGGAGGTGCGGATGAGTTCTGCCATGGTGCGTGCGGGCTCCATGCCGCCGGTGCCGCTGTGCTGCCGGGCCAGCCCCGGCGCGTTCAGTCCGTGCCCCGCTCCGTGCCGCGCCCGCGTGGCCTTTGCCGGCTGTGGCCGGAGCGCCCCGGCCGCCCCCTGCCCCCGGTGCTGCCCCGGGCCGGGGACACCGAGCGCTCCCTGCTCTGGGGAGCTGAGCCCAAAGCAGAGCCGGGAGCGCTGACAGCACAGCCGGGAATGGAAGCAAGGCTGGAGAGGAGCGTGGGACTGGCAGGAAGCGACTGGTGTGGCATGGAGGAAGGAAACGCCAAGGGCCTGAGCTCACCATCAGCCTCCAGCCATGCCCGGGCTGAGCCCCACGTGCGTGTTTATTGCTCTGCTGCTCAATTGCCTCTGAGGTCATCGGGACAAGCCTTTGCTCCCCACACGCGCTGTTTATTGTCATTGTTCTTATTGTCCCTTTTCTGGTGACAAAAAGCCTGGGGCACATCCACCTCTTCTTTCCTACTGCCTTACACTGAGGGCAGAGCTCGGCGGGGCTGCAGCTCCTCCCGGGGGGCAGCTCCGATCTCTGCTCCCTGGGACAGGGACAGGACCAGGGAGCGGCTGCAGCTGTGCCAGGGCAGGGTCAGGCTGGAGATCAGGGAAAGGCTCTTCCCCCAGAGGGTGCTGGGCTCTGCCCAGGCTCCCCAGGGAATGGGCACGGCCCCGAGGCTGCCAGAGCTCCAGGAGCGTTTGGACAGCGCTGCCAGGGATGCCCAGGGTGGGATTGTTGGGTGTCTGTGCAGGGCTGGGAGCTGGACTGGATGATCCCTGTGGGTCCCATCCCAGTCAGGATATTCCATGGCTCTGTGATGCACTTGCAGAGAGACCCAGCCTGGCCGGAGTGCGGCACATCCTGCTCGTGCTGTCGGGGAAGGGCGGCGTTGGGAAGAGCACCATCTCCACCGAGCTGGCCCTGGCACTGCGGAGCGCCGGGAAGAGGGTGAGTGAGCCTTTGGGGTGCTGAGCTCTGGCTTTCCCCTTCCAGCCTCCAGCTGGGCTGGATTTTGCCCACCCTTTCCGTGCTGGGTGGGCAGCGTGTGGATTCTGTGTGAAAATGCAATTTGTGGTGGTGTGATCCAGTTCAGGTAACTGGATCAGGTACTGCAGTTCGTTTCTCTTTTGTCTATTTTATTAAATCACCCAATGTTTATTGTTGAAATTGGCTCTGAGACATGACTTTGCTGCTTTGTGGTGCCACCCTCGCTCCCTCTGTGGGGTGAAGTGGGTGAGCTCAAGGACTCTTAAAATGGGGACAAAAAGGAAGTGTGTGGGCAGGAGACAGACTGAATTCCCTGAGGATCTTTTTAAAGGCTCTGTGCAGCCAGTGCCACTTGGGTTCTGGCCTAAAGCACTTGGAAACACCCAGGACGTGCTCCTTGGGGAGAAGGAGGTCGGGAGAGATGTGAAGTTTAAAGCATTTGTGTTTCAAGTGTGGCTGCCGAGCTGCAGAGGCTGTTGTGGAAGCGCTGTGAGCAGCCCAGATTTGGGTGCTTGGGGGTTCCTGAGCCCACCCTGCTGGGCCCGTCTGAAGGGCTGTGCCTGTCCCCAGGTGGGGATCCTGGACGTGGACCTGTGTGGCCCCAGCATCCCCCGCATGCTGAGGGTGCAGGACAGCGCCGTGCACCAGTGTGACAGCGGCTGGGTCCCCGTGTTCGTGGGCCAGGACAAGGCCATTGCCCTCATGTCCATCGGCTTCCTGCTCGAGAGGCCGGACGATGCCGTGGTGTGGAGAGGACCCAAGAAAAACGGTAACGCCGGGGTTTGCTGCTGGAGAAACCTTCTGTGAACCCTCCTGGAGAGGTTATTCCTTGGGGGAACGAAGCCCCTGTTCCACAAGGGTGGGTTTAAATCCCTCAGATGGGGAGAGTGCAGCACATGTTGTGCTCCTAGCCAGCCTTGTCCCCTCTGCCTGGGTCCCGGTCACCCAGGGCGCTTCCCAACCCCTGGCTCCCAAGCCACCAGCTGAGACCCGTTGTGGTTTGGTTTTTTTTCATCGGCCCCTTTAATTTCCATAGCTTTGATCAAACAATTTGTCACCGACGTGGCCTGGGGGGACCTGGACTTCCTCATCGTGGACACGCCGCCGGGCACGTCCGACGAGCACATCTCCGCCGTGGAGGCCTTGAGGCCCCACCAGCTG
This sequence comes from Cnemophilus loriae, assembly GCA_013397755.1. Taxonomy (NCBI): domain Eukaryota; kingdom Metazoa; phylum Chordata; class Aves; order Passeriformes; family Corvidae; genus Cnemophilus; species Cnemophilus loriae. The sequence goes on from VZTF01004241.1 coordinate 520,984, forward strand.
CTCGGAGCAATCCTGGTCACAACCCCTCAGGTAGGACACGGGGCTGCAATTCCTGGCAGGCAGCGGGTTTGGAGGAGGGAAAACGCACCCCAGGTTTGCACAGGGCTGTCTGCTCTGGAGCCGCAGTCAGCGTGGCCAGAGGGATCCCCAGCTCCTGCTGTTCCCCTCAGGCTGTGTCCGTGGGGGATGTGAGGCGGGAGCTGACGTTCTGCAGGAAGGCGGGGTTGCGGATCCTCGGCATCGTGGAGAACATGAGCGGCTTCGTGTGCCCGCACTGCTCTGTGAGCTCTCCTGACCTTGTTGCCCAGCCTTGGGGCTCTTGTGGGCTCTTCCTTGTGGTAGTGGGGTGCTGAGCCTTGGGTGGAGAACTGGGGAATGCCACGAGGGTGATGCTGTGAGCCAGGGAGAGGAGACGCTGCCAGCTTTAGGCTCTGCTCTCCTGAGGAGCACTGGGAGAGGGCGGGGGCACAGGGAATGCCTGGGGCTGGAGGGTGGAGGGGAGCTGGCTCTGCTCAGGGCCTGGCAGTACCTGCCCTGTCCCACAGGGCTCTGGGCTTCCTGACTCACTGCTCTTCCTCCTTCAGGAATGCACAAACATCTTCTCCAGAGGGGGAGGTGAGGAGCTGGCCAAGCACGCCGGGGTGCCCTTCCTGGGTGAGTGGCCTCTGGAGCAGAGCTCTGCTCAGAGCTGATCTCATGGTGCTGTGGGAGGGCTGAGCACAGAGAAGGAGCATGACAGGGGCAGGTGGGCTGGGCTGTGAGCACCTGGGCAGGCACCTGGGCAGAGCTGAGGTTTGTGCTTTGCTTCTCTGCCATCCAAACTCCTCACAGTGGGCCCCTGGCCCTGCTGGGGCAGAGATGGTGATGCCAGCGTCCTGCTCTGACTGCTGACATCATGGTGACAGTGTAAACAAGCCTGGAGCTCCACGAGAACCACGTTGGAATGTCTGGAGCCTTCCTGAGAAATGAGGGCTGAACCCTGTCCCTGCACAGGGCTGGGATCAGGTGGGAGAGCCCCTCTCATGAAGCACCAGGGTGGGTTGGGCTCTTGGACCCAGAGGAAGTGGTTGCAGGTGAGGATTAGTTCCTGGAGAGCTCAGGGAGGGCAGTGGTGGCTGTTCCCTACCACTTTCCCTGGGGTTGACTCTGGCCCTGTATGTTTTATCCCTGGCTGCATTCCTTGGCTGTCCAGGGAGCGAGCTCTCACTCCTCTCCCCTGTCCCACAGGCTGCGTCCCCCTGGACCCCCAGCTCAGCCAGAGCTTGGAAGAAGGCAGAGACTTCATCCAAGAGTTTCCCAAGAGCTCTGCCTTCCCTGCCTTGACTCACATTGCCCAGCAGATCTTGGATACATCGCAGAGGAGCTCCTGAGGAGCGTGTGGAGCTGGACTGGTGCCAGACTGGCAGCCCCAGCAGCAGGAAGGGGATGCGGGAGCTGTTCAACTCAAACTGTCTCACTGGGCTGGGAGGGAGGGGGAGCACAGATTCCTGCTGCTGCTGGCAGTCCCAGAGGGAAGTAGCTCCATCCCCTCAGACCCAAAGAGCCTCTGGAGCTGCAGTGTCAAGTGCTGTTCTTCCCTCAGCGATCCCACATGGCTCTGATCATCCGGATCATGGCTCCATGTGCTGCTGCCTTCTCCCTCTGCGCCTGCCTGATGGATCACACGGGACTTGCTTCAGTGGCTGAGTCGTGCTGGGTGCTCCCATGTGGAGCCAGGCCAGGCCCCTGTGCTCAGAATTCTCGGCTCGCTGGTTCCTGATGGGCCGGTGAGGGCACAGCGTGGGCTGGGCGTGAGGAAACGCCTGCAGGAGCTGTCTGGGAGCTGCATCCCATCGTGCTGGAAATGAGGCCTTGGGTCTGCCAGGCTTGTGTGACTCAGGAATATTTTTCAAGGTTCCAGGCAGTAAACACTTTTCTTAAAATGCAAGTCTACAACTTCTGTTTTTCCATGGCTTCAGGCCTCGCTGTATCTCTGGGTCTTGGCCCTTCACGTGCATCAAGCTGCTTCCTGCTTTTCCCTGGTTTCCTTTCAGGAATTCAGCTAAATCTCTCCTATAACAGCATCAGGATCCAGCCTGTCTTTTGTCTTCTGTCTTTGCTGTGAGCCGGCCCTGGCAGTCCTTCATGGGCTGCTTTGCCACAGCTCTTCTCCAACCCCAGCCTGGGGCTCCTGTGTGTCCCCAGGTGGCTCCTGCTTCATTCACTGCCCAGTGTCCTGTTCCCTGCACCTCTTCCCACGGGCTGCTGCTCCCGTGGGACCTGCTGTCCTCTGGCAGCTTGAGTTAAGCTGGGGAAGCCAATGAAGGTGGTGGCCTTGCACCTCATCTCCCTCCCTCCTGGACTCTGAGCCCCTCCTGCCTGCCTCTCTCCCCGCCTCTGGGACTCACCCTCACAGCGAGGTTTCGGGAAGACAGGGAAGTCCTGGATTTCCACTAACGAGGCTGGATTACAGCAGGCAGACACTGCTTGGAGGAGAGCAGGAGCAGCATCTGCCCCTGCTCCCGCTGCACAAGGACCCACACCCCAGCGGGTTTCCCCTCGTGCAGTTTTCCAGGAAAATTTTGTCTGACCTTTGGACACTTATCTGGGATTTGGAGAGCCGGGCAGTAGCGCTGGAATCTGTCAGGGCTGCTGGCTTCTGAGGGATAGCTGGGCATTTCTTGCTCCCTCCCTGGGAACGTGCCACCCACCCAGGGCTTGCAGGAAATGCTGGGAGCCCCCCGGGAGCCTGAATCCCTCACGCTGAGGGGCTCTGGGGAGAAATCCCGGCCGTGGGCAGCACGAGCTTTGGAAAAAACATAACTTACAAGGTGGGTTGCAATAGCTCCAAAGGTTTATTTGTCTGCTGCCATTTATCAGGTGAGCAACGTGTGTCTTTCTGTGCCCTGCCTACACCTGCTGCTGCAAGGAATCGCTACAGCAAGTCCTCTGCCCCCTTCCCTAATCTCAGGGGGGCTTTTAGGATTTCTCCACTGCTCCATGGCAGGAAAACGCTTTGTGTTGTCTCATAGAAGTCCTGGCCTGGGTAGGGCTGCCCCTTGCTGTGGCTGCAGGGCTGGGGGTGCAGCATTCTCCCATCCAGAGATGCTTGAGCTGGGAGCAGCCATGCTCTGCCCTGGGGGCTGCTATTTAAATATTAAAGGACTGAAATACTCAGTTTGAAGCCCAGGGGGCTGGCGCCCAGCCAGCATCTGAGCAAGGCAGCTGCTGGAGGTGGTGGCAAATCTCTGCTCGTCGGGGGTGGCCACAGAGCCCCAGCTGCTGCTGCTGCCCCGGGGAGGCCGGCCCAGGGCCAAGGAGGTGGCGGGTGAGGGTCCCTGGGAGGGCCAGCCCGGCTCAGCAGTGAGCAAAGCTCTCCTCGGCGGTGTCGCGGAGGTCCAGCCCCGCCAGGCCCGGGGGGTGCAGGCAGGTGAGGTTGTTGTAGGTGTAGACGGGGACGTGGGCGTCGTCCCCCTCGGCCACCGACTGCACGAAGCGCGGCACCACCGCCGGGTGCTGCACAGAGAAGTCCCGCAGGCCCTTCAGGGAGCAGTTGCAGTGCCAGTTGTTGCCCCCCAGCCACAGCTGCTCCAGGGCAAAGGGGGGGCACAGGAATGCCACCGAGAAGGTCTCCAGGGAGTTATTCCTCAGGCTGAGGTGCCGCAGGTTGGCCAGGGGGGAGATGACGCTGTTGTCCAGGGTCTCCAGCTGGTTGTGGGAGAGGTCGAGCCAGAAGAGTCTCTGGAGCGGGCTGAAGGTGTCCTGGGAGATCTCCAGGAGCTGGTTGGAGGAGAGGAAGAGGTACTCCAGGTTGCTCAGCCCCACGAAGAGCTGGGGCGAGAGGTGGCTCAGCCTGTTGTGCTTCAGGTCGAGCTCCAGGAGCTCGTGCAGTTCGCTGAAGCTCTGGTCCTCGATGAGGGAGATGCTGTTGTGCTGCAGGAAGAGCCGCCGCAGGCTGGAGAGCCCGGAGAAGGTGTTGGCCCGGATCCTGCCCACGCAGCTGTGCTCCAGGTGGAGGCTGTGCAGCTTGGTGACCCCCTTGAAGACAAAGTCAGGCAGGACCTTGATGCAGTTGGCAGACAAGTGCATCACCGCCACGTTGTGCAGCCCCAGGAAGGCCCCGGCCCTGATGTCCTGCAGCTGGTTATTGTTGAGGCTGAGCACCTCCAGCTGGCCCAGCCCCTCGAAGGTCCTTTCCGCCAGGCTCCGGATCCGGTTGTGCCCCAGCTGCAGCTCCTCCAGGAACTGGAGGTCCTTGAAGGTCCTGGGCCTCAGGCCGGTGATGGAGTTGGTGGACAGGCGCAGGACATGCAGGCTCAGGAGGCCCAGGAAGGTGTCCTCGTAGAGCGAGACCAGGCGGTTGTGGGACAGGTCCAGCCACCGCAGGGACTTCATGCCCATGAAGGCGCGGGGCGCGATGGCGTTGATCTGGTTGTGGTTCAGGTACAGCTTCTGCAGCTTCTGCAGCTTGACGAAGATGTTGATCTTGATGCCCTTGAGCGCGTTCCCGCTCAGGTCCAGCTCCTTCAGCTCGGTGAGGCTGCAGAAGAGCTGGTGCTGGAGGTAGGGCAGCTTGTTCCCAGCCAGGATCAGCTCCCTCAGGTTGGGCAGGTCATGGAACACCTTGTCAGGCAGCACCACCAGCGAGTTCCAGCCCAGGTTCAGGTACCAGAGGTTGGAGAGCCCGGCAAACAGCCCTTCCTCCACCTTGCTGAAGTGGTTGTTGTTGAGGCTGAGGGACACGAGGTTCTGGGTGTGCAGGAAGGTGTGCGGAGCCAGGTGCTTGAGGCGGTTGCGCTCCAGGTGCAGGTGGTAGAGGCTGCGCAGCCCGTGGAAGGCGTGCTGCTCCACGGAGCCCAGCTGGCTGCTCTGCAGGTCCAGGAAGTCCAGGGCTGACAAATTCCTGAAGGCAGCGGCCGGCAGCAGCGTGAAGTTGTTGCCGTCCAGCCACAGGGCTTTGGCGTTGGGGGGCACGTCCTCGGGCAGGCGCGTCAGGTTGCGGCCGCTGCAGAAGACGTTCAGCTCCTCGCTGTAATCGTCCAGGCTGCAGGCGCAGGGGCTGGGGCAGCGCGGGCCCTCCCCGTCCCCCGGCTCCTTCGGGGGGTCCCCCCCGGGGGGCTGGGAGGCGGCAGCCAGCAGCAGGGCCAGGGGGAGCAGGAGGGGGATGCCTGCTGGGGGGTGGAGGAAAGGGGACGCTGTCAGAGCAGGGCTGTGGCTGCTCTAGGGGACACCCTTGGGACACCCTGGGGACACCCAGGGACCCCCGGCCTGCACCGCTGGGGCTGGGGAGGGTGGAGGGGTCACTCCCAGCC
>VZTF01004241.1:536200-551038 GCA_013397755.1 Cnemophilus loriae
AAGGACTGACACCCTCCTGCCTCCCTCCCTCCCTCCCCCAGCAGATAGTTTGGCTGCCTCGGCTCGGTGACCTGGTTTTCCATGCCGAGCTGTGCTGGGAAGATGTGGAGCAGGAATGCTGCTTTGGTCCAGCGTGTCTGGATGGGCTCTGGCAGAGCAGGGTGATGATCACCCGTGAGTTAGTGACCCTTGTGGAGAGATCATTCGTCTCCCAGAAGCTGAGAAACGGGAATTTCTCACAAGGAGGCGAACCCAGCTCTTGCAGGGGGTGATCCCGCCCTGGCTCCCGCTGGAGCACGAGGCTGAGCCGCTCTGGCCCCGGTTCTGCCGGGCTCGGGGAGGAAGTGTTCAGCCATCAGCACTCTCAGCTGCTTCTTGTCCCCAAGGGGGTGCAAAATGTTTGTCAAAAACTGGGTTTGCATGCAGCTGACATGTCTAAGTGATGGGTTTAGCAGGTTAGTGGTAATTACACATTCACACGGATCCTGGAATGTTTCAGAGAGTCGAAGCACGTGGATTCAGTTTTGAGCCCAGCCAGCATCCTGAAGAACCACAGAGTCATGGAATGCTTTGGGTTGGAAGGGACTTTAAAGCCCATCTCATCCCACCCCCTGCCGTGGGACACCTTTCCCTAGACCAGGCTGCTCCAAGAGGTGGTGAAGCGGGTCCAGAAGCCAGAGGTGAATTCCTTGGATGTCCTCCATGTGCCGAGGAGTTTACCCCAGTTCCTTGGCTCCGACTCCCAAAAATCCCTGCCTGAAGCCAGAGAGGCTCCGACTTGGCAGCCTGGGACTTGTCGCGACATGGGCCTCTTGCTCATTATTTTCCCAGTGCGGACTTTCCCAAAGGAAATGGGAAAAGCAGCCCGCGGTTCTGCCCCCTCCCCTTCCCCGGCGCTCTTCTGGGGGAGACAATGAACCTTTTACACATTCCCAATTACAAGTGCTACTTGTGACCTTGCCAATATGTTGTCATGGCTGCTTGGCGCAGGAGCAGCTCGGCGAGCTCATTCACGGCCCCTTGTCCGGGAACAGTCGGAGCCTCGGAATTGTCGCGGCTCGCATTGTCCGCGGGATCCCCGTGTCTGTCCCGGCCGCTGGAGCCGGCCTTGCCCAGCCCTTGGGAAGCGCCTGGCAGGAGATGCCGGGCGGGCACTCGGTGCCTGTTTTCTGACTCGCTGTAAATTCTCCCTTTTCAAGGCTCTGACCTTTCCTCGCTCTCCGTTTCCTTCTCCTTTTGTCCCCGAGGTTCGCGCCGGCTGCGGCGGCAGCCCCGGAGGGGACCCGAACGCGCTCTGGGTTCCACGCCGGGGTTTTCCCTGGAGCCACGCCAGGCTCGGGAGCCCAGGAAAGGCAGCGAAGCCCAGCTCAACCCGGGGGCTGCCTCTGGTTTTGGCTAAACCGGTCCTTGTGACCCCTGCGATCGAACTGTCAGGGCTGACAGCTGCAGATGGATCGCTGCGGGGCCGGGAACAAGCGGGCTGTCTCTGCGGAGCTGTCAGGTTTCACAGCTGTATTCTCACCTCTTTGTCAGCCTCCTTTCTCCTCGCTCTCCCCCAGCCCACCCCGTGCTATCTTTTGATAAGCTATTCTCCCCACGGATGACTCAGATGACCTCTGCCTCCCATCCTCCCGATTCACTGCCATGGTAACAATTACTCAAGCTTGTCCGCAGTCATAAACCCCATCAAAGCTTTGTTATCTACACAGAAACCCTCCTGGGAGACATGAATTCCCCCAGTGTTCCTTCCAGATCACCTGTAGCAGAGCTTTTCTCATTCAGATCCTCTTTATCTTTTGGAAATGTGTCACTTCACACCAGCACCGCTTTGAATCTCGCTGCCTACACGGGGCTGTGGGCTGGCTGCTGCTGCGGGGACGCATTCCAAGGGAGCTGGGATTATGTCATCCTGGAGAGACGGAGGGATGGATGGAGGGATGGATGGAGACTTGGCCCTTCTCCTTGCGCTGTGGAGCCCAGCATTGCTCCAAGCTGTTCCATGCGGAAAGACGTTCCTGAAGCGTTGGGAAGCCGTGTGGAGGGTGCGGGGTGGGGGCAGGGAGGGAGCTGGAGGCCTGCAGAGGTGGTGGCAGAGCTGTGCCCAGGGCTGGCACTGGGATCTGGATTTGAGAGTAAGATGTGCAGAGGGATAATATTCCATGGGAATAGCCCTGCTGCTTGGCAGTGCATTTCCATGAGAACCAGAAAATCCCCGGTATCTTTGGACATAGGAGACAGAACTAAAATTAAAACTTGATTTGGGGAGGGGATGCCTGCCTGGAGCACACACCAGGAGCAGCAGGGATGTGCTGACCAGAAGGGGATTTCAGAAGCTCTTTCCTTCTTGCTTGACCTGGCAGGTGATGAGGAATGAGGAGCTGACCCAAGAGCTGCTCAGCCTGGCCAAAGAGAGGATCCAACCCCCTGGCTCAGCCCATCAATCCTCCCCCGAGCTGGGAAGAGGGAGAGCAGCGGGACATCCCCGCTCTGCTCGGAGGGGGAAGGTGAGGCACTCTCTGCCCTTCCACCAGCCCCTTGGATAACAGGGATCTACCAGGCCCCCTCTTCTCTCTCTCCCCAAACCAGCCCGAAGATGCAGCTGCCTCTGAACATGAGCGGCAGGAGCTGGAAAGAAACGTGAGTGTGTGGGGGTCTGCTGCTGGATCTTTGGGAAGCAGAGGGGGGATTGATTCCAACTGTGGCTGGCACCTCCTGGTGCTAGCTTGAGTTTTGTGGATCAGCTGATGCCTTGATTCATTTTAAATTCTTTTTTTAAACTCTGCAGTTGCAAAACGAGACGGGAATAACTCCAGAGGTGCAGGCAGAGCTGAGGGGGGCAGAGGTGATTCCCTGGGTCCGTGCCCTGGCAGGGGGAACGCAGACAGGAGTGTAGAAGCCAACAAGTGCAGAGGACACTTTTTTCCCTTCTTTCTCACACTTGAGAAAGCTGGGAGTGATGAAGCACCCAAAGCTGAGAGCACAGAGATGGTCCCTGCCTCCTCCCCATCTGCAGCCCCTGCAGAACCAGCTTGGGCTCCGCCACCGGCTCCTGCTGGGAATCTGACTCTCAACGTGAGCGTTTCCCTCGGGAGAGCGACACGTGGGCACCTCCACGTGCCCTGGCTGTGCATCAGACACCGTTCCTGCCGTGCTAGCGGGCACCAGTCCCTCCCAGCTAAGCCAGTCCTTCCCCCAGCGTGTCACTGCTCAGCTGGACAAGTGCTCAGCTCGAGGTTCTCCTCACTCTGTCCTCTCTTCGCTCAGCCTTCTGCCTCATCTTCCTCTTCGTTTGTCCCTCAGTTGCTTGGAAACCAAGATCATATAAAAGTGGAGCTTGAAAAACTGAAGAAAGCCCACGATGAGCAGCAGCAGAAGCTGGAGGAGCGAGTGTGAGTGCTGGGGGCAGGTCCCTCTGCTTGGCCAGGGGTTTGTGGGACTTGCTGCAGCTGGATTTGATCCATGGGAGCAGGGGAGGAGGCAGCCCAACTTTGGGGGGTACAGGGGAGGAATGACCATCCCCCCCTTGGAACAAGTGAGGCCTGGAAGGAAAACCCGATGTTTTCAAGGCTCTTCAGAGCTGTCAGATTCAAGTTGGCAGTGTTTAGGGACACCTTGAGAATCTGCTCTCTGTGACACACAGCAAATGTGTGACATCCCAGGAATGAATCCAGCCCAGCCCTTACCCCCACAGTGGGTTTTCCATCACCTTGGAATGCAGTCAATGTCCCAGGAAAGGCTGCCCTGGCAGGGGTGCTACAGGACTCGACCCTCTTAACCGTGGAGGGTGTTCACCTTTGGTGGGGAGAGATTTTGTGGCACTTGTTGACACACATTTGGGGAGTGGCAGCTGCTGCTGGGAGATTTCTGTCATTCCAAAGTGATTTTCTTCCCAAAGCTGGCTGTGTCGGACCTATGGAGAATCACAGAACCCCGGAATGGTTTGGGTTGGAAGGGACCTTAAAGCCCATCTCATTCCACCTCTCTGCCATGGGCAGGGACACCTTCCACTAGACCAAGCCCCGTCCAACCTGGCCTTGGACACTTTCAGGGATGGAGAAAGAGTTTGGGGGGTTAAAATAAACCCAGCTTCTTCCTGTGTGTCCAGGCTGGCGCTGGGGAAGGAGCTGCAGGAGGCGAAGGGAGCGATCGGGGACAGCCGGCACAGGCTGGTGGAGCAGTCAGCGGTGAGGACGGGTTCCCTCTACCTCATCCGCCTGCCGTGGGCTCCTCCCGAGCTGGCAGGGCTGGGATGCCTTGAATCCAGGTGCTCCAACCCCTCTCCCTCTCCAGGGAGTTTGTCACACTGAGGTTCTCCCGTGCAGTTTCCTCCTGCACGTGGTGGAAGTGCTGCTTGCAAAGGTGGTGGGAGGAATTTTGCTCGCTGGTTTTCAGAAAGAGTTGGTGGAATCACCGGGGTGGGGGGTGGCAAATGACAGGAGGCAGCAGGGGAATAGGGATTATAAACATTTCCAGTGAGTTCCTCTGAAAATCCAGGACCTTCCCAGCTCTAGGGAAGCCAAATATCTGGAAATGAAGACCCTCAGCTCTTGTGGAGCATCTCAGCTCCCCCTCCTTGGCCAGAGGAGCAGGGCAGCAGGTTTGTGGTTTGCTGTGCCAGGTGCTGCTCACATCCCAGAACCGGCTCCAGGAGGTGGAGGCGGAGAACTCCCGGCTGCAGCTGCGGCTGAAGGAGCTGAACGAGGAATATCGCTCCCGGCTGGCGCGGTACATCAGGGATGTGGCGGTGGGTACCCCCAGCCCGGGGCTCCCCTGGCCTGGGGAGGTGTCACAGAACCATGGAATATCCTGAGTGGAAAGGGGTCCCCAAGGATCATGGATCCAGCTCCTGGCCCTGCACAGACACCCCAACAATCCCACCCTGGGCACCCCTGGCAGCGCTGTGCAAACACGCCTGGAGCTCTGGCAGCCTCGGGGCCGTGCCCATTCCCTGGGGAGCCTGGGCAGTGCCCAGCACCCTCTGGGGAAAGAACCTTTCCCTGATCTCCAGCCTAAACCTCCCCTGGCACAGCTCCAGCCGTTCTCTCGGGTCTTTCCATACTGGCACCCTCCTCTTGCAGGCTGCTGTCAATAAATTAGAGTAAATAAGGAAAGGGGTCTTTTAGTCCATGTAATCTGACCAACAAAACTCCCAGCAGAAGCTCACAGATAATTTTGCGTGGCCATACAGGAAATCTGGGTGCAGAGGGGGGCTGGCATAGAACCATGGTCTGGGTTGGAAGGGACTTTAAAGCCCATCCAGTGCCATCCCCTGCCACGGGCAGGGACACCTTCCACTGTCCCAGGCTGCTCCAAGCCCCGTCCAACCTGGCCTTGGGCACTGCCAGGGATCCAGGGGCAGCCATAGCTGCTCTGGGCACCCTGTGCCAGGGCCTCCCCACCCTCCCAGGGAAGAATTCCTTCCCAATATCCCCTCCATCCCTGCCCTGTGGCAGTGGGAAGCCATTCCCCCTGGATTTCCCTCTCTGTGCATTTACAGAACTACATGGACAGCAAACCCAGCAGCGTGCCAGGACACAGCAAAGCCCCCGCTGGCCAGGCTGCCATGAAGCACTTTGTGGACAGCATGCTCGGGGATATCCGCGCTTCCTACAAGTCCCGGGAAGAGCAGCTGGCTCGGGCAGCTCGTGGGTACAAGAAACGCATGAAGGACTTGGCCAAGAAGCACGAGAACCTCCTGATTGCCTATGGGTAAATCTCAGCCACCTCCTCCTTCAGGGCCAAGTGCAAAGGCCCCATAGCACCCATCCCCTGCCCTAGAAGGAGGCAAACACGGCTCCCAGGTGGGGCAGAGGATCTGGAATGCACATTTATCGCCCTGCTCCTGGCAATCCAGGATCAAGCTGCCTCCAGCTGCACATCAGGGAGCTCTGGACCCCATGGAGCTGCTTTGCACATATGTTCCTCCCACTCAGAATGCAGGGTGAGAGATTGATCCCACGGTGGATGGTGTGGAAAGCAGAGGTACCACAAATAGCTCCACCTCCCAGCCCGTCCCTGCAGTGCTCTCAGCTCTCTCGGCAGCTTGGGCTGTGGGAAGCAGCAGAAATACTTGTGGTAGAACAGCCACAAATAGCTCTAGGACGAGCTCCCTTCAGAAACTCTCCCACTTATCCTTTGCAGGTGGCCAGAACCAGCAGGTCCCAGTGAGTGGCACCTTCAGGAGCAGCAGAACTGCTCGGTGATGTCACCCAGAACAGCGAGCAGGGACTGACCCCCGTGCTCGTTGCAGGCTGCAGCGGGAGCAGATCCGCTCCCTGGGGAGCAGTGCCATGGACTGCGGCCCTGCCGAGCTCCACTTCTCCATCACGGACCCAGAGCTGCTGACAAACAGCTCCCGGGAGCTGAACCGGCTGCGGGAGGAAAAGGCAAAGCTGGAGATGCAGCTCCAGGAACTGCAGAAGGTGGGGGACTGTGGCTTGGTGGGAAGAGTTTCAGGAGCTGTAGATTCAGCCCCTTCCTTAGGCATTTATAGGATCGGTCAGGTTGGAAAAGCCCTCTCAGATCAAATCCAACCATTCCCCCAGCACTGCCAAGGCCACCACTGAACCATGTCCCCAAGTGCCACACGCACCCTCTCCCTGAGGGTTTGCTGTGCCCGTGGCACAGGCAGGGAACACAACAGCCATCTCCACGTGACAGAATCATGGAATCATGGAATGGGTTGGGGTGGAAGCGGCCTTAAAGCTCATCTTGTTCCACCCCTGCCATGGGCAGGGACACCTCCCACTATCCCAGGCTGCTCCAAGCCGCATCCAACCTGGCCTTGGACACTTCCAGGGATGGGGAAATGAATTCCCACTGGGCAAATGTGGCTCTTGATTCACACAGGAAGCATTTATTTAAAATTTCAGAGGATGGGAGACCTAAAACCTTCAGATTGTGCAGCCCATCGTGTGGGTGGCTGTGGGAGTGCTGGGATGCCTCGTGCCACTTCCAAGGGGCCTTACAGAAAAGAGGGAGAATGTCTTTTAACATGTGCAGATGGTGATGGGACAAAGGAATCGATTTAAACTAAAAGAGGAGAGATTTAGATTGGATGTAAGGAAGGAATTCCTCCCTGTGGGGGTGGGGAGGCCCTGGCACAGGGTGCCCAGAGAAGCTGTGGCTGCCCCTGGATCCCTGGAAGTGTCCAAGGCCAGGCTGGACGGGGCTTGGAGCAGCCTGGGATAGTGGAAGCTGTCCCTGCCCATGGCAGGGGGTGGGATGGGATCATCCTTAAGGTCCCTTCCAGCCTAACCCATTCCACGACAGGGTTTCCCTGGAAGTGGCAGGATCTGGGATTGCAATGGGTTTGTGTTTACAGGAATTCTGTTCTTCCTTTGCCTCCAGAAAAGCCTGAAAGGAACCTCTGCCTTTCCAGTGCCTCCGGAGCAGTAAGCGCTGTTTCTTTCTCGGGATATCTGTCATTCCAAATTCTCATGAATGTGTGTGTTGAGGGATCTTTTTTGCCTGGTTGGAGGCAGCAATAAGCAGGGACAGGGAGCTGCTGGGGCCTGCTCTGGGAAGAAGAGGCAGCTGTCCCCTCAGCACAGCGCTTCCTGCGGGAGAGAGTGGGTCGCTGGGCCTCGATCCAACAAAGCTCTTAAGCACATATTTGATTTAATCATGTTTTTAGCCCCACTGACCTCTTTAAAAGCCGAAGTTAAGCACGTGCCCAAATGCTTTGGTGGATCACAACCTGAGAAAGGCCCACGAGACACCACCAGTTTGGGATGGTCCTGTTTTTCCTCCTTGCCAGTGCAGGAGTTGGGCTGGAACAGCCACTGTGCTGATGCCTCCCTGGCTTCCCAACAAACCCTGGAATTGCTAAATTTCGATGGGTCTCTTCCTCCTGCTCCATTATCCTGCTAAAACTCAACCAACTATAGCTGTGGAGGGGTGGAACAAAGCACAGGAGAAACCCGAGCTGGAGTTTTTCAGCCTTTTAAAAGATGTGGTCACCTAGAAAACATGTCAAATATTCCATTAGCTGGATGCCAGCACTGAGGAGTGGGTCAGTGCCAGAGCCCTTGGGCTCTGGAGAGGTGTCCCAGGCACAAGCCTGAGCCCCAACCAGCCTCTGCCACATTTCCCACACTGAAAATAGCAGTGGTCCGTGAGGAAATGCAGTAATTCGGGCAGACACCACAGGAGCAAGGCATGGAAAGCCCAGAACCTGAATTTCAGGGATGCATCTCGTCATTTGGGTTTTTTTTAACTGCCAAGAGACCCCACACACTTCAAACACTGATGGGTTAATCCGTGCTATTCCCTTGCTCCTCCAGCTGGGGACAGGAATCCCGGTGTTCCCGCAGCACTTCACTCCAATTCCCGCTGCTCTTGCCTTTATCAGAGAACGGTTTGGCTTGGGAGGGACCTCCAAGCCCAGCTCCTTCCACCTGCCGTGCCGCGGGGCTTTACCAGCTGCACCAATTCCCTGTTTATCGTTCCCTTCTCCCCTGGCTCCCACCAAACCGCAGCCGGGATCTCCCGGCGCTTCTGGGAAGCCGCGGAGGGACCGGGCTGGGAGCACAATGCATTCCTGCCCTCACACAGCCCGAATTCCCCGAGCCAGCATCAGATGTGACCTGTATTCTCCTGCCGGGGGCTGGGACGGGGTGGGAAGGGCTTTCCCACGCCGGGCTGTGCAGACAGCTCACCTCTGGCGCTCGCTGACCACAGCCCACGGCTCCCCGCTCCAGACAGGGGCAGTGCCAGCCTTTGGCACGGAGGGCTCCCCGTTCCCATCAAACCCGGCCCCGCAGCGGCAGGTTCGGGACTCTTCCTGCGCTGATGTGATCTGGAACAGCCCCAGGCTGTGTGGGTGGCGAGTCCCGGGTTGGCGGAGGGGCTGCGACTCCGCGATGGTGCCGCGCACCCTGAGGAAGTTTGGGCATTGGGAGGGGAAAGGTTCCAGAGCTGGGGATCACCGTGGGATGGGCACCAGTTGTGTGGAGCTGCGTGGTCTGTGGAGGGGCTGGACTTGATGTCTGGGCATGATCCAAATGAGCTCTTCTGTCCCAGGCAGCTGGATGAGGAGGGCTGGGCAGAGGTCAGGAAGAAGCTCCGGGAATTCACACTCAACACCCAGGTAAAGGTCTGGAACAGCCCACTGGAGTCAGAGCTGATCCCTCACCCACACGGCAGAGATGTGCCGCCTCAGCTCCTGCCCTGGGGCTGATTTGCTGCTCCAGGCTGGAGGGGGAAACCTCCACGGAGTCACAGAATGTCCTGAGTGGGAAAGACCCACAGGGATCCTCCAGTCCAGCTCCTGGCCCTGCAGACTCCCCAAAAATCCCACCCTGGGAGCGCTGTCCAAACGCTCCTGGAGCTCTGGCAGCCTCGGGGCCGTGCCCATTCCCTGGGGATCACTTTCCACGGAGCCTCACTGTGGCTTTGGCCTCAGCTCTCCAAGCGATGCTGGCAGGTCCCAGTGTCTCAAGGCTCTGCTGTCCCTGCTACTGAAGGAAGGAGAGCAGCCCCTCATCACTCCTGCCCACNTCTGTCCCAGGCAGCTGGATGAGGAGGGCTGGGCAGAGGTCAGGAAGAAGCTCCGGGAATTCACACTCAACACCCAGGTAAAGGTCTGGAACAGCCCACTGGAGTCAGAGCTGATCCCTCACCCACACGGCAGAGATGTGCCGCCTCAGCTCCTGCCCTGGGGCTGATTCGCTGCTCCAGGCTGGAGGGGGAAACCTCCACGGAGTCACAGAATGTCCTGAGTGGGAAAGACCCACAGGGATCCTCCAGTCCAGCTCCTGGCCCTGCAGACTCCCCAAAAATCCCACCCTGGGAGCGCTGTCCAAACGCTCCTGGAGCTCTGGCAGCCTCGGGGCCGTGCCCATTCCCTGGGGATCACTTTCCACGGAGCCTCACTGTGGCTTTGGCCTCAGCTCTCCAAGCGATGCTGGCAGGTCCCAGTGTCTCAAGGCTCTGCTGTCCCTGCTACTGAAGGAAGGAGAGCAGCCCCTCATCACTCCTGCCCACATTTCAGGACAACCTTTTGGCATCTCTGTAACAAACTGGGGCTGATTGTCCCCCTGTGCTGCCACTGCTGGGACACCACCAGTCCTGGGGACAGAGCTGGGGAAGGGGCTGGAGCACCAGGAGCAGCTGAGGGAGCTGGGAAAGGGGCTCAGCCTGGAGAAAAGGAGGCTCAGGGGGGACCNCTGGATTCTAGTGGGCTTTTCCAACCTACACAGTTCCATAATTCTGTGATTCTATTTGACCTGGTTCAAGTCTAGGCTGAATCTGAATCAGCCTCCTAGTCTGGTTCCTGCTGGGCGCAGGGATATTCGCTTCCATGTCGTGCCTTTCCCTGTCCACAGCAACCTGAGGAAGTGCTGCACCATTCCCTGGGGATGTAAAGCCCAGCACCTGCCCTGGGTGTATCTCTGTGGCCAAAGGAAGGGAGATGTCGTGGCTGAGAGGTCACAGTGATGGGGAAGTGCTCGGAAGGTCGGACTCACCCAGCAGAGAGGGGCTGAGCAACATCACTCCCGTCTCACAGATCTCCCTTTTTTCCCGTGTTTTCTCCATGGTTTTTTGCCCCTCCAGGAGGAGCTGGAGCAGCAGAGAAGCCAGCTGCTGACTCAGGCCGTGGTGGCAGAGGAGCAGGTGTCGGAGCTGCAGGGGTACATAGATCAGCATCTTGCCAGGTGAGATGGGGGATCCCCCCCGTGCTCCGCTCTGAGCTCCTGCTCCATTCCAGGCTCGGTGCCAGTGACATCCCCGTGCCCACTGCTGACCCTGCTGCCAGCACGGCCAATGTCCCGCTGCTCCTCCAGCTGTGCAGGCAGCTGCCACCGCCTCTTGTCCCACACGGCAGCAGGACACATGCCCGGCCACCTGTGTCCTTCCCTGCGTGCTCACCCATCCTTGGGAGGAATCAGAATCACGGAATGGGTCGGGTTGGAAGGGACAGAAACGCTCATCCAGTTCCTCTGCCATGGGCAGGGACACCTGCCACTATCCCAGGGTGCTCCAAGCCTCATCCAACCTGGCCTTGGACACTGCCAGGGATCCAGGGGCAGCCCCAGCTTCTCTGGGCACCCTGTGCCAGGGCCTGCCCACCCTCCCAGGGAACAATTCCTTCCTAATATCCCATCTAACCCTGCCCTCTGGCAGTGGGAAGCCATTCCCCTTGCCCTGTCACTTTATGCCATTGTCCAAAGTCCTTCTCCCTCTCTCTTGGAGCCCCTTTAGGCACTGGAAAGGGCTCTGAGGTGTCCCTGGAACCTTCACAGGAACCTAAAATCTAAAGCCTAATCTAAAGCCGAAAACCTTCAGAGTTCTTTTTTTAACAGGTTCTAATCAAAGTCCTCCCAGCACCCCCAGATCTATGCTCCCCTCTCCCTGGCTCACCCTGCTCTGGAGCAGGGAGAACAGCTGGGAAGGGCAGGGAAGGGAGAGGACAAGCAGGGTGGGTGTGTCAGAGCACGATCCCCCTGCTCCTGCCGTGACTCCCCGGCCAGCTCGGCTGTGGGCTCAGGTCAGGCTCCGCCCTTACCTGGCAGAGCCCATGGACACCTTTTCCTCGGGCAAGGCTGTGGGATCTACGTGCCAGGCTCAGCTCCTGACACAGCTCATTGCCGGGGGACCGTGAGCACCCAGGCAGTGACAGTGCCACCCCCACGGCAGGTACAAGCAGGAGATCCTCCGGCTGCGGAACGCTGAGGGCAGCGAGGTGCCCCGTGCCAGGACTGCCAGCCACGAGCCGTAGCAGCCCCAGCCTGGGGAACACCAGGACTCCAAGGGAGGTCTGTGTTTTACGGACTGCCAGGCAAGGATCCTCCCCAGGCTGGGAGCTGGGAACAAGGAGGGAAATCACGGGGGTATTCCTGGTCTCGGGTTCACAGGGCTAAAATGAGACAAGACAACTGCGTCTCGTCCGTTCCCGGCCATCCGTGGGCTGCAGGAATTCTGCTCCTCCCTGAGCATGCCTCGGACATGGGGTCAGGTTCCCAGGCAGCTCTTTACTGCTGGGCTGCAGGGACAGGTTCCTGCTCCTGCTGTAACGTTTTTCCTGGATGAGACCTGGACCTGGCCCTGGACCAAGGGCTGCTCCTGCCTCACTCCCCTCACGGCTCCTGCGAGACAGAGCCAAGGCTGGCTCCGGCCAGGATTTGTTCTGGGGTTGGACAAAGGGATGAGCTGCTATTTTACTGTGAGGGTGGTGAAAGGTTGTCCAGAGAAGCTGTGGCTGCCCCCGGATCCCTGGAAGTGTCCACGGCCAGGCTGGACAGGGCTTGGAGCAGCCTGGGACAGTGGAAGGTGTCCCTGCCCATGGCAGGGGTGGAACACAAGGAGCTTTAAGATCCCTTCCAACCCAGCCCATTCCATGATTCTGTGACTCTTTGGTGGGAAAACCCCATTTTCCTCTGTGTGTGAGTGGAAAATGGAATATTATATAGACGAGCAGGGCCAAACTGATCCCTCACGGAGGTGAGCTGGAAATGACGGCGGAGCAAAGCCCGAGTCCAGGAGCAGCAGCTGCTCCAACTCCAGGACCATCCAGCAGCTCAAAGACAAAGCAAAAACCTCAGAGCAACGATCAACCAAAACTTTATTTTTAAAAATTAAATAGAAATAAAGTAGCAATCATCCAAAAAGAGGCACTGGAGCTTTAGCCCTTAAATCCTGCGTTAACCCCAGGATTTCTAGGTCTGATTTTCTCCTCCCTTGCTTAGCTCACACTCTGGAAAAATGAAGGACTGCCACCCTGCAAGTCCCCAGGACAAATGCTGGCCAAGCAGTGCTGTCCCGAGCTGAGCCAAGGGCTGGAGAGGCTCTGGCCCTTAATGCCAGGCTTAACAAGGCTGGTGTTATGCCAGGCTTAAGGAGGCTGTGGTCACACCCGGCTTTCCTGGGCGCTGCCCTGCGCTTCTTGCCGCACCTCCTTCATGTCATAGGCCCAGACCTGCTCCAGCCCCTGCCCCAGGGTGCTGCTAGGGGTCCAGGAGGGGAAGGGGAAGCGTCCAGCCACCACCCGGGCGTCGTCGGGCAGTTCTGCCAGGAGCTTGGTGGCCAAGGGAGGTTTCTGGGGAGAGAGACACAGCCAGGGACAGGCAGCCTTAGGACACGGTCACACGGTGGCAGCGCCACCAGGGACCATGGGGCAGCTTCTGGGGCATCAACCAAAGACCCCTCAAGGCATAGGGCTGGTACTGGCCCTGTGTAAGGCTGGGACTCAGAGCAAGTGATGAGAACAGGACAAGAGGAATGGCCTCCAGCTGCACCAGGGGAGGTTTAGGTTGGATATTGGGAAAATTTTTTCCTGGAAAGGGTGGTCAGGCGCTGGCACAGCTGCCCAGGGCAGTGCTGGGGTCACCATCCCTGCAGGGATTTAATAGACATGGGGGTGGCACTGGGGGACGTGGGTCAGTGGTGGCCTTGGCAGTGCTGGGGGAATGGTTGGACTCCATCTCAGAGGGATTTTCCAACCTAAATGATTCCACGATTCTATAAATCCAAGTGCTGTGTAGCACCAAACCACTCATCCACAGCGATGCCCACATGGCCTCACTCCATCCCAGATCCCCTCTCTTTCCCAAGAAAAGCCCCCTCGAGCTGGCCCAGAACAACTTGGGGTGTGAGGGACTGACTCACCACGCTGGGGGCCAGGAACACGATCACGTTGTGGCAGTCGGAAAGATTCACCTTAAAACAGAAGGAAAAGGGGAATAACAGGAGCAAGGAACAACTGTTTGAGTGTCCAAGCCTTGTGGGTGATCTTTGGAACCTTGGAGGGAGCAAAGATGCCCCAAATCATGTGGGATTGGGAAATGTGGGTGCGAAAGCAGCACCTCTTGGAAAACATCTGCCTCCAGCACCATCCCAGAACCACATTCCCTGACGGATTCTCCCTGGTCAGGCTGCAAATACCTTACAGCAGCCCAAGAAGCTCATGTCTGCAGGTGCCCCTGCCAGCAGCACCCAGACCTCTCCTCAGAGCTGCTCCAAGCAGCAGAACTGGCCGTGGGCTGCCCCAGCTGGCGTTCCCCTGGGAAGGGGGTTGGTTTTCCACCTCCCAGGAGCAGTGTGGGATGGGGAAGGAGCAAGCAGCCATCAGCAAATCCACCCTGGAGATGCAAAACGAGCTCTGGCCCTGCCCTGAGCACATCCAGACCCTCGGGATGCTGTTACCTTCCACAGATCCTTCTTCAGGAAGGAGACCTTGCCACGGTACCCGGCCCTCCAGGCGCGGTAGTTGGCCAGACACAGCAGCCAAGGGTTGAGCTCATAGCCCAGGGCTGGCCTCAGCCCCTGCCTGTGAGCCTCGAGCACCTGGAGAGGGAGAGAGGGAGGGCTGGAACCCAAACCATCTCCGTGTTGAGTCTGGGGCAGGATTTGGGCGGGCAGGGGCAGTTGCCCAGCTCCACTCACCCCATCCTGCTGGCTCACGGGCAGGGTGACCTCGGTGCTCAGCACCACCCAGAGCCCTCATTCCCACCCTGTTCCCTGCATGGGATGTCTTTTAGGGCTGCCGAAGACCACCTATAACCATCTAGAGCCACCCTGGACCACCTAGGACTGCCTAGAACCACGTGGGGCTGTTTAGAGCCACCCAGGACGATGTAGGGTCACCTAGGACCACCTAGGACCATTTAGGACCATCTAGGACAGTCTAGGACCATCTAGGACCACCTAGGAACATCCAGGGACACCTAGGACTACCTAGAACCACCAAGAGCTGTCCAGGACCATCGAGGACCCTCTGGGACCACCTGGGATGGTCCTGGACCGTAGCCAGGAGGGCCACCCAGAACCACAGCCAGAAGCCAGGCAGCAGCCGGGTGGGGGTCTCTGCTGCCCCCTCCCCGTGCGTGCAGCCCCCCT
>VZTF01004241.1:567767-578831 GCA_013397755.1 Cnemophilus loriae
CTCCCATCCTTCCATTTCTCCCCCCACCCCTCCATCCCTTCCTCTCACCATTCTTCCCTCCATTTCTTCATTCCTCCGTCCTCTCCAACCCCTCCATCCTCATCTCTCCATTCTTCCCTCCATTCCTCTACCTCTCCATTCATCCTTTCATCCCTCCATTTCTCCCTCNCCTTTAACAGCCTCCGCTGGTGACACGCGTGTGCGTGTGTGCAAACGCGCGTGTGCGTGTGCTCCCAGCTCCCCGGGCTGGCTGGCAGCAGGGACCCCCCTTCTCCATCCCCCCGGATCCGGATCCGGCCCCATTCCCCCCCTTCACTCCCCGCTTATTTTTCCTGTTGTTTCGCGGGGTTGGGGCGGGGGCCGGGCGGGATCCGGCCCCTTTGCCAACGGGGATTTTTGGGGGGATTATTCGCCGTTTTCTTCCTGGTGGGATTTTTTGCTGCAGCCGAAAGAAGACGGGCGCAAGGCATGGCATGAGCTTCGGGAGACAGGGTTGGAGGTAAGAGCCGCTCGGGAAAACCCTTTACAACACAAAGCCGGTGCCGGGGTCGGTGCCGATGCCGGGGTTGGTGCCGATGCCTGTTCTACCGGTACCGGTACCGGTACCGGCACCGGCACCGCAACCACCGCCAGCCGCATCCCGCATCATGGAGCCGCGTTATATAACGGNGGGGGGACACAGGTGTCCGGGGGTTCCAGGTAAATGGGGGGTCCCGGGCACCCGCTGTGTCCCTGTGGGGCGGGGGGGTCTCTCTGGGGCCCAGTGTGGAGGTGGCCCCCCCTCCGCCCCCGCCTCCCGGTAGCTCAGCAGAGGATGGTGGTCGGTGTGACCCTCCCCCGCCCCAGTGATGCTGCCCCCTCCGCCCCCCTGGTTTGGGGAAGGGGGGCATGCGGGGGGCAGGCGATGTGTTGTGTCTCCCCCCAGCATGGCCGGGCATCACCGGGTGGGTAACGGCAGGGAAAAGAGGGGATCCGGTGGATCCCGCGGGGCTGCTTTGGTATGCGGGTGTAAGGGGACATCGCTGTAAGGGCAGGGTGGCCCCAGTGTGGTGTTGATGTTTGTTCCCTTCCACCTCTGCTGCCAGCCTCTAAAATTCCTGTTGTCCTCCCTGGTGGCACCATTGGCATCCCCGAGGCTGCACCCAAACATCCAAACACCCTGAAACCTCGGTGTGGCTTGCTGTGGATGTGGGGTGACACCAGCCAAGGGATGGGGAGACAGGGGCAACCTCCCCCATTCCCAGAGCCCAGGGGATGGAGGAAGGGGAAGGCCCTGGCTGGGATGGGGCCGAGAGGGCTGAGCCCCACAGCAGGGTCCTGCAGAGCCCAGTGTGGGGCCATGGATCTCCCATCAGCGTGTTCCATCCCCAGGATGGGAACAAGGAGTTTGTTTTGGTGGGGCAGCGGGTGGGGATGGGCAGAGGGATCAGTGTGTGGGGTTGGGGGCCAGGCACTCTCGACCCCATGGAATGGCTGGGGCTGAGCACAGCTGGAGGAAACCGAGGCACGGGGTTCTGGCAGCAACCAGCTAGAGACCCCCAAGATCTTGGCCATGTAGGGGTCCAGGGCTGCCATGGGGCACTGGGCTGAGGTGGCTCTGTCTCTTGGGCATCTGCCGGTGCTGGTGGGACCTGGTAGTGCCTGGGCAGGGAAGGCCGAAGCGTGGCAGTCCCTGCAGCAGGGGTGCTCCTGGCAGACCCTCTGCCCAGGGTCCAGGGGGTCTCGGGCCCCCTGCACAGCACCCCGAGGGGCTCAGCACGCAGCAGGCTGGGAGCAGCGGGCACAGAGCAAGCGCCATGCCGTGCTGGCATCTCCCCTCCTCTGGAAGCTGGGTGCTGATTTCACTCTGGCTACCAGGAAGAGGGAGGGAGGTGGCTTTGGAGTGGGGAGGACTCGCTCAAGCATCCATTTTTAATGAGCTAGATATCTATTTTTCCCCGAGCTGGCTTCCCCCACATCGATCCCTCTGCCTGCTCCCCTCCCCGTGCCAGCGGCTGCACGACAGTGGGGAGCAGCAGGACGAGCATCCCTGGCACTGGGACCCTCATGCCTCCCCAAATCCTACTCCTGGGGAAGGAGTGACCCTCACTTGGGCCAGGGTAAGGCGAGAGTGGGGAAAGGGTTCCCTCGTCCCCTCCAGTGGGTTCACAGCCGTGTTGACCATCCCATGGGGAGGTGGCCATGCTCTAGACAGAAGGACAGCTGGAGTGGGAGCACTTGGAGTTTGGACGTTGGATCCTGCCCCTCTGCTCTGCAGATCTGAGCTGTGCCTGGCTCAGACTCTGGCAGCTCCATGCCAAAGCCACATGGTCCTGCCTGTAGCTCAGTTTCACCATCTCCAATCTCCTCTTGCTCTCTGGCAGTGCCTGTGCAGAACGAGCAGCACCCAGAGTGTGGAAAGGGAATTTGGGAGGCGAGTGGGTGCTGATGGTGTGGGAGGGAGCAGAATCGGGTGCGCGGGCGAGCACGGCTCCTTTGGCAGCATCCCACCCCCTCCCAACCTCTGCCCACCTACCACGGGGACCAGCCACGTGTGCTGGGTGCTCCAGGGCTGGTGGCTCACGGGAGGAGCTCAGGGCTGAAGAGAAGAGTGTTTGGGGAAGTCATAGTTCAGCAGAAGCTGTTTCTCCAGGGTTTCTCCCTGCTGGAGGGGTAATCCATGCCCAGCTCTTGGACAGGGGAAGCGGGAGGCCAGGGGGTTGTGCTGGGAGCAGGATCAGGACGGTGCCTTTGCTTCCAGGAGGCATCTGATGGCTTTTGGAGCCCACGCTGGCATTTAGCACCCACAGCCCGCTGCATCAAGGAGTGCCACGGCAGGACTCTGCCTGCTGTGGTGTCCCACCAGCCTCAGGCCAATGGCCCTTGCCTGACCCCAACCCCAGCTCCCAGCCGGACCCCCGAGCCCAGGGGCAAAGGGGCATCAGGGCTTGTGTGGCTGTCGCTGTGTCTGGAGGGGTGAAGGGGTTTGGGGAGGCACAAGTCCCAGCAGCACCTGAGGAGCACATCCATGTCCTGTGCTTGGAGACAGCTCTCCTGGCTCCTGGCTCCTCATGGGATCTTGCATTTCACCCCTTCCTGGGCCCAGGAGAGGCAGAGGGAAGAGCTGTGACACACTGGGAGCTGTCACTGGGCTCAGGCTGGGCTTGTAGCGAGAGGAGGCTGGGCTGGGCAGGATCCAGCATGCAAGGAGCTGCTCCCTCTTCTCCTTGCCTCGGTCGGTGGGGAGCAGGGAGAAGCTTGAGCATCCTTCCAAGATGTGAGAGTCAAGATATCCAGAGGAGGCTGGAGCAGAGGGGACCAGTGGTCCAACTCTGCCCTAACCTGTCCCTCTCATGCTCCTTTTGAGTGGGGGATTCCTCCCAAGGGAACAAGGGGCTGCCTGGAAGAAGGAGAGAGGTCAGAATTTGCTGTGTCTGGGACACTGGAGGTTTAGCAGAGAAGGTGAAGGCTGCTGCAGGAGGGGCTTGGTGGTCAGAGGGAACCCTGTTGGGAGAAAGTTTTGCTTGGCCAGGCTGGGGCCTGGAGCTCTGCCTCCCCCCACAACTTCCCCATGCTGAAGGCTGGGGGGGACAGGAGCTGCATCTCCCAGTGCCCCCAGACAGGAGCTGTTCTCCCAACAAAGCCCAAAGTGGTGGGGACCTGAGCAGAGCTTGGCGCTGGCACCTCAGCCAGCATTTCACAGCTCCCTGGGCTTGGGGCCGACCCTGCAAAGCCTGAGCCTGACCTTTGGGAAGGATACGGGACCTGGGAGAGGGCAGTGCTGGGGGTCCCTCTCGTGACACGCTTGGCCATGAGCTGCAAGACCCAGCGATGGATTCACCAGCCCTCCCAGCACTGAGAGCAGCAGCCCCCAGCAGTGGGACTCAAACCAGTCATTTTCCCAGCCCCTCCAAAGCCTCTTTGTCCACTGCAAGGTGGGATGAGCTCTTTGGCACCGTTGGGAGCCAGCAAGGGAGTGGGGAAGCTGCTCTGAGACCTTCGGTCTCCCCAGGAGCTCCCAGGGCAGCCTCGGGAGGGAGTTTCCCAGCTCCCACCACACAAACAGCAGGTCTCCAGGGCCGGCTGGAGAGGCAAGGCCCTTCCCTCCCCTGAATTCCTGGATTGAGCAGCAAGGAAAAGGTAGCACTGGGTTTGGAGCTGTGCCCTGAGCCTCTCTCCCAGCTCACCTGTGTGAGTGCCGAGCCTGGGAGCACAAATCCACCTGTGCACACACACACAGGTACAGCACCTCCCTACCCAAACACAACCACTGCCCCTCCATCTCCGGGGGAGCCAGTGGCTCCTCCAGGGTCTTTGGTGGCTCCTCTGCATTGCTGGGGTGATCCAAGCCCTCTGAAGAGACGCAGCCTCGGGGGCCGGTGGTGGCACAGCCACTGCCCGCAGCACGGGCAGTGTTCTGATGCAGCGGGATCAGAGCAGGAGGCAGCTGCACACCACGGAGCTCTGCAGCGGGATGTCTTTATCGCTGCCGTGTGCTCCGGGCGGCAGGTTCAGCCCCCCCAGGCCAGAGCCTGCCTGGCCTCGCTGCTGGCTGGGGCCACCGCGCAGAGCCGAGGGAGCCTCAGGAAGCTCGTCCCCTCAGGAGCGCTGGACAAAAGCCTCGGCTGCGTGCTCCGCCACAGCGCTCCGTGTGTCGGGCGTGTTTTCTCCGCCTGTAGAGCAACTTGATTTGCTGCATTAGTAAAAATAGACGGGCTAATGAATTCAGCTGATGCAACCCCGGGCGCGCGTGCCCGCGCCGGCTCGGGCTGTGCGCGTGTGAGTGTGAGCGAGTGTGAGTGTGAGTGTGAGCGTGAGTGTGAGTGTGAGCGGGTGTGAGTGTGAGCGAGTGTATGAGCGTGAGCGGGTGCGAGCCGCGGCTGGTCCGGGGCATCCCCCCGCTGCCGAGGGCATCCCCCCGCTGCCGAGGCTCCGCGGGGCCGTGCGTGTCCGTGTGCGCGGTTGTACATCCCCGTGTGCGTGTGCGTGTGTGTGTGCAGGCAGCCGGGAGCGATGGCTGCTCGCCGCCGCGCAGCTCTGCCACCGGAGCGGCGGCTGCACACGAATCGTTCCGCAGCAGCTTTGGGTCCTGGCAGGGCAATAACAAGGCTCCGAGGCGGGCTGGGGGCAGCAGCGGGGGCTGCAGGGACCTGGCGGGGTGACAGCAGGTCTCATGGGGAGTCTGTGGGGCAGTAATGGATTCTCTCAGGGATCTGGTGGGGCAAAAGCAGATCTTCACTGCGTGATAGCAGGATCTCTTACAAGGATCTGTGGGAGCAATACGGGATCTTCACAGGGAGCTGGTGGGGTGGTGTAGGTTCCCTTACAAGGACCTGGTTCGGCAATGGTGGATCCTCCCAGGACCCCGGGGCGGCAGCGCCGGACGCTCGCAGGGACACGAGCGCGGTGTCCTTGCGGGTGCCGCTGTCCGCGGTGCTGACCGGCACAGGCCGCTGGCCGCGGTACTGACCCCAGCGCGGCCGGGGCCCCGGGGGCTCCCACGCCGGCCAGTCCGGGGTCTCCCGTGGCCTCCGGTCCGGCTGACACGGAGCCCTCGGTAGGCTCCAAGTCCGGCTGCCCCAGAGCTCAGCCCCGATCCCGGCTGCAGCAGGATGCCTGTCTGATCCAGGAGCCAGGGATCTCCCAGCCAGTGCCACGCAGCGAGGCACTAACAGGGCGACTGACGGCCCTGCCCATCTCTTAAGGCCCTCATTCCTCTTCACTACCACGTGGAGATAGTAAACTCTCCAACAGGTTGGACAAGCTCTGTCTTCCTGGCGGTTTCCGTCCTGTTCATCCCAGCACCCTCATTGTCTGTGCGATGTTTGTTGTGACAGGCTCTTAGACCCCGGCTTTCTTCTCTCTCCCTGCGTCAAATCCGCCCCCCACCGCTGCATCATCGCTTACCGTGGGTGACAAACCCCTCCTGAACGGAGTGACTTCTCTGGCAGTGACGTCTCCTGTGCAATGTGCACCCCGGAGTGGATTCGGGAGCCTGAAGGACTTTGACCTTTGCTTTTGTCAGGTTCTCTCCCACTGGGTTGGGAGCTGGCACTCCACTGCTGGGAGACGCTTCCCTGTGAGAGAGCAAAGGGGGGCTGTGACACAGGGGGGGTGCAAATCTGGGCCCTTCCTGTGGCATCCCAGAGCAAGGACGGTTGTACCAGGTGCTGAACAATCCTGGTGATGATGTGCTTGGCCCAGTCATGCAATCTACAAACTCCCTAGCTTTAACTTGGGTCCTGGAGGAGCTGACAGGGAGGAAGGTCCTCAGTTCCCATCACTGATGGATGGATGTGCCAACCACCCCCGGGGGCTTCAGGGCCGGGTCCCTGTCCCCTGCTCCATCATCCATAGATGACAGGGAGAAGGGGAAAGGACAAATCTCTGCTCTCTTGCTGCTTTGGAGTGACCAAAAAGCGTATGGAGGTGTTCATGGAGCTGCTGGAACATCGGGGAGGGGCTGTGCTGACACCTCCAAGGCACACAGCTTTGTGTTTGCCTGTCCAGCCACGGTCTCAGGGTTGGGAGGGCCCCGGGAGGCGCAGGGCGTGCTCTGGGTGCCCCTGCACTCAGCAGCTGTGACCTCCAGGGGCTGCGGGAGCTGCACTTCGGACATCAGAGCAATGCGGCCCCAGTCCTGGGCTGCAGGAACTGCGGGGCTGCCTGGCTGCAGCCCCACAGGCTGGGGCTTTCCTGCGGCACAGGAGGGCAGATCCCAGCACTGCCCCTTGGTGCCAGAGACGGCGGGCACTGGACCCGCTCCCCTCCCAGCCTGTGCCCCCAGCCCACCTTCTCCACATTGGCGTCTTTCCCCAAGCTCAGTTCCGCTCCTGGGCGTCGTAGGAACCCCCAAATTCTCTCCTGCTCTTTTCCCCGGAGAGAAATGCCTGCCTGGCTTCCCCCCACCGCTGCCCGGGTCCTCCTGTGCCCAGAGGCTCGAATCTCTGTCCGTCTTTCTATTCGAAGTGACTTCCCTGCTCACTCGAGGTTCGGGATTTCTGTGCTCTACACAGGCAGCCTGAGCGCCCT
This sequence comes from Cnemophilus loriae, assembly GCA_013397755.1. NCBI lineage: Eukaryota > Metazoa > Chordata > Aves > Passeriformes > Corvidae > Cnemophilus > Cnemophilus loriae. The sequence goes on from VZTF01004241.1 coordinate 574,779, forward strand.
GGGCAGGGGGACCCGGCTCAGCTCTCCAAGGCAGGAGAGGGAAAGCTGCTGGACCCACTCAGCTCCCCCTGAGCTCGGCTTCGGGGACCAGCCGAGCTCTGAGCCGGTTGCATCCGGTGCCAAAACCTCCTGCTGGCTGCATGTGCGTCCTGCGACTTGTCAGCATCTGTCTCCTCCTGTGACTGTCCCCTTGGGCTCCCGAGGCCCGGGGCTGCCCCTGTGCCACCACCTGCCCTCTCCCTGGGGGCAACCAGCGTGCCCAGCGGCTCTGGCTGCGGGCTCGGTGCCGCAGCGCCAGCCTCTCCGTGCCACCTGGTAATAATTATCCTTTCGGACTGGTGCTCTGTGGCTGTGCGAGACACCCCGGTGCACGTTCTGTTTACTTCCCTAATTGCTGCCAAGCACCGAGCCGCTGGTTTTAAGTTTCTCTCTTCTCTCCCCTCCCCTTCTCCTGCTTTCAAGAGAGTTTAACACACGTCCAAGCACCGGCGGCCCCGCTCCGCTGTCGGGCAGCATGAGCGGAGGCAGCAGCGGCTGCATCCAAGCCGGGAGCGGCGCCAGACTGTCTGCACGGGGCTGGGCTCGTCCCCGGAGGCTGGATCTCGCCGGGACGCTGCCACCGAGCCGGGCTGTCTGCTGGCACCTCCGCTCGCACCGCGGGAGAGGCTGCGGCATCACCGCCGGCCCCGTCCCACGGCCCCGCTGTGCTGGGAACGGCGTCCTCGGGAGATGCCACGTGCCGTGCATCCCGCGGGGTTTTCCAGCTGTGCCACTGGCACCTGACGGCGCTTCTGAGCTCTTTTTTGGGTGGCTGCTCCCTCCCTGGATGCTCCAGGAGAGCTGGATGAGGCCAGGGGTGCTGTGAGGGTGAAAGGGATGGGCTGGGGGCAGCAGGGGATTTAGGCTGCATCCTGCATCCTGGCTGCACGGAGCACCCTCAGGGACCACAGAGGTTGGCCATGAGCAGGATGCTCCTCCCTTGGTGCCCCTCCATCGGGGTTTGACCTTCTCCATCCCAAATCAAGCAGCTGTAATAATTCCCTAGCTTTAACTCGGGTCCTGGAGGAGCTGGCAGGGAGGAAGGTCCTCAGTTCCCATCACTGATGGATGGATGTGCCAACCACCCCCGGGGGCTTCAGGGCCGGGTCCCTGTCCCCTGCTCCATGCACTGGAAGCGGCATTGCCGTGCTTCAGCTCCTTGTGCCCCCAGGGCTTGCTAGGATCGGCTTTTCGGCAGGGTTTGGCACGGCACTGGCACACGGGGAGCGGCCAGGGCAGGCAGCAGTCGGGCAGGGCCCTGCGCCAGGCCCCGGCTGGGCAGGGGGAGGGGGCTGAGCCCCCATCAATAATTCACCTCCATATTTATAGAGGGAAATGCGTTGAATAATGGATGGCGGGTGCGGCGGGGCCGTTGGGAAGCCGGCCTTGCTGTCACTGCAATATTTATTGGCCCGGTTTGCCGGGTGCTGCCCGGCTGCCTCGAGGCTCCGTGAGGATCGGCGGCGCTGTGGCTGGCACAGGCTCGCTGCTGAGTGCCCGGCTGGCATGGTGAGCACAGGCAGCTCTGCTCCTCTGCCTCTGCCTGCTCCCCTCCACAAAAATGCATTGGGGGCTGGAGCCCCTCTGCTCTGGAGCCAGGCTGGGAGAGCTGGGGGTGTTCATCTGGAGAAGAGAAGGCTCCAGGAAGACCTCAGAGCCCCTTCCAGTGCCTCAAGGGGCTCCAGGAGAGCTGGAGAGGGACTTTGGAGTGGAGGGCCTGGAGGGGAATGGCTTCCCACAATAGGATATTGGGAAGGAATTGCGCCCTGTGAGGGTGGTGAGGCTCTGGCACAGGTTGCCCAGAAAAACTTTGGCTGCCCCTGGATCCCTGGAAGTGCCCAAGGCCAGGTTGGAGCAACCTGGGATAGTGGAAATTGTCCCTGCCCATGGCAGAGATGTGGAATGAGATGAGCTTTGAGGTCCCTCCCAATCCAAACCAGTCTGTGGATCCTTCTCCATCTCCCATTGCCCATGCTGGATTCTAGGCTCAGAGAGGGTTGTGAATGTCCAGGGACAAATCCCCATCCATTCCTCATCACAGGGGGACACCAGGGCCATGCAGCTTCTGGGAAGACCCTGCTCTGTGTCCCGGACATGTCCCCTCTGTGGCTGTGCCCAGCAGCCCTGCACCACCTTGTCCCATGTGCCACCCTGCCCAGGGACCCCCAGGATGTCCCCCCTCACTGGTGCCACCACCTCCCCCAGCCGTGGCCACCCTCCCTAGCAGACCCCCAGCCCCTCATCCCGCACCCCTGTGTTACAGAGACACCTGTGGAAGATGTCGAACCCGAGAAACGGCGACACCAAGCCCCCATGTTTGCCCCGCAATGGACTGGTGAAGATCCCCACGCAACCCAACGGCCTCGGCTCCGCCAGCATCACCAAAGGCACCCCCGCCGTGAAAAACCGCCTGTGCCAGCCTTCCTCCGTGCCTGCCATCCTCAGCCCGGCCTTAGCCCACCGCAGCGACCTGCCCATCCCCAGCCTGGCCTCCCCGCTCTCCTTGGCCACTCTGGCCAGCGTCTCCTCCCCTCCCGGCGCTTCCTTGGTGGGACTGAACGCGAGCGAAGGCTCGGACCAGCCCTCTCCAGAGCGGCTGCCGGGCTCACCCTCGGAAAGGCAGCTGGCGGTGGACGAGAAGATCCTCAACCGCTTGTTCTGGTACTTTTCGGCGTGCGAGAAGTGCGTGCTGGCGCAGGTGTGCAAGGCATGGCGGCGGGTGCTCTACCAGCCCAAGTTCTGGGTGGGCTTGACGCCCGTCCTGCACACCAAAGAGCTCTACAACATCCTGCCCGGTGGAGAGAAGGAGTTCGTCAGCCTGCAGGGCTTTGCCGTCCGCGGCTTCGACGGCTTCTGCCTCGTGGGCGTCTCCGACCTGGACATTTGTGAGTTCATTGACAACTACCCCCTCTCCAAGAAGGGGGTCAAGTCCATGAGCCTTAAGAGGTCGACCATCACAGATGCGGGGTTGGAGGTAGGTGACCCTGCTGAAGTGGCCGGGGTGGCCGAGATGTGCTGGTGGCGGGTCAGTCCTGGTGGCCTTGGGGACGCACAGGAAGGCAGAGCTTTCACTGGTCACAGGGAAGGAGCAGGCAGGTGGCGTGGCCATCCCAGAGGTGCTGGCAGCACCGGGAGGCCCTGCCTGTGCTCCGGGCAGTGGGATGGGTGCAGCCTGGGCAGGCAGGGGATCAGGAGGCTGTCGGAGGCTTCATCCTGGTGGATGCTGGCAGGAAGGCAGAGCCAGGTGAGGTGGCTGTGCTGCTGGGTGGTGATGTGACAGTGGGTGACGAGCAGGGCTCTGGGAACGGGGCATTCCCGCTTGGCTGGCTGCTCCCCAGGAAGGGGGTCACCCAAGCAAGGGGCTGAGGCTCAGATAGAGATGGGGCAAGTCAGGGGGCTAGGCAAGGTCCCCACCGAGATCCTTGCCCTGTGCCATGGCCAAACACAGCCCCAGCTGCTCCATGGGCACATTTCACCCGAGCAGTTCCTGTGCTGGGAGCGGGCATCAACCCTGACCCTGCCAGCAGCATCTGGTTACAGTGCTGGGGCTGCACCCAGGGGTCCCTGCCTGTCCCCTCCCATTCCCCACTGATGCTGGCATGTCCTAAGGCAGGCATTGAACCCATGCCAGGGAGGTCCCAGGGAGAAGACTGGACCCAGGCAAGACTGGGAGCAGTGGGAAGAGCCATGGGGGTCTCAGAGAGAGCCGGGGCGGGGGCGCAGGGATGCACAAGGGTGGGTGGCAGTGCCCAGCATGGCCTGACCCCCTGCCCCTCGGCAGGTGATGCTGGAGCAGATGCAGGGCGTGGTGCGGCTGGAGCTGTCGGGCTGCAACGACTTCACGGAGGCCGGGCTGTGGTCCAGCCTCAACGCCCGCATCACGGCGCTGAGCGTCAGCGACTGCATCAACGTGGCCGACGACGCCATCGCCGCGATCTCGCAGCTCCTGCCCAACCTCACCGAGCTCAACCTGCAAGCCTACCACGTGACGGACACGGCGCTCGCCTACTTCAC
>VZTF01004243.1:0-137298 GCA_013397755.1 Cnemophilus loriae
AGGTCAGTGGCTGCCGGTTTCTCCCTGCACTTGCTCCTCCCTCCCAGCAGCCACAGCATTGGCAAACATTACTGCCCTCAGCGCCTCTGTCCTTAAAAAGTGCTGCTGTCACCCTTCCGCTGTCACCCTGCTGGTGTCACCCTCTCGGTGTCACCCTCCTGGTGTCACCGTCCTGGCGTCACTCTCCCAGCGCAGAGCAGCAGGTCTTAGGTGAGACGGGTGTTCCTGTGGGTGCTCTGCCCGTGCTCAGCCGCACAGAGCTGCGTGTGCGGGGGTCCAGGGTGGTGGGTTTGGGGTACTTTGGCATGCAGTCAGCAGCCCTAATCCTTCCCCTGAGCTGGGATCTGCTGGAATAACCCCGGGGACACAGTTCCATGCTCCCCCCAGGGGTGCTGAGGCAAGGGGAGACGTGCTTGCTCTGGGCGATGCTGGCACGCAGTGGGCACCCCTGCCCTTGCTGGGGCTCTGGGTGTGCTCCTGTCCCTGCAGCTGGCACCGTTGTCCCCAGCAGTGGGTGCAGCGATGGCCGCGGTGACCTCTGGTCTGTGCTCTGGTGCTATCACTGCCACTCCCTGGGCAGGAATGGTGCCAGGTGTCCGGGCTGTCCTGGCCATTGTCACCTGCCTGGTCTTTGCCTAGCTCCTTCCTGCTGCAGCAGCAAACTCTCCCACTAAAACAAATCATTGGCAGGATGACTGGGAAAGTCAAAAGGAAAGGCTTGCCATGGGAGCATGAGCAGCAAACATGCATGAAATGGTGGAATGGAGAGAGCAAGTCCTCCTTTTTGGGCTGGTGAGCCTTAGATGAGTCCCATCATGTCTATACCCATGGGATTTGCAGATTTGCCCATCACCATAGCACACAGCTTTCCCTGGGAAGTTAGACAGTTGCTGGCAAGACAGGAGTGTGCCACATCTGCAGGGAGCTTGGGCAAGTCTGCTGCTGCTCCTCATTGTAGAGCTGACAAAGACAGGGTGCAGCATCTATTCTCCACCAACAATGCAGACTCCTAGCAGGGACACCAAGCTTGCCCTGAACCTTCTCTCATTTCTTTAATGTTTTGGCTTTGCAGAGTGGAAATGACTCCAGTGCCAGCCACCCTGGTGTCTGTTGTTTACATCCCAAGGTGCCCTTGCAGAATTTCAGCAGCAGTGAAGAGAGTTCATAAAATCTTAAACTGAATCAAAGTCCAAGTGCAATGCTATAAACCTAGCACCTGGTATTTTCATCTTGCAGTAACAGTGTAGAGGTATAAAGATACAATTTATTCAAGAAAGACAGTCATGGTGAGGCTATTTCATCTCATTAACTTTTGCTGGAGTTTCCCTATACCCTGGGGATTACAAGCCTTTTACTGAGCACAAGCATGTGACTTCACAGAATTGCTCAATCCTGTCACTTCTGTGTGTACTCAGGGATAAACCAACTTTGAAATTTTCCCAATCTAGTAGCCTCTCTTCCCCTTCCCAACCTCCCCCCCCACAAAAAAAAAAAAATATAGTCAAGACTTTTAAGTCTGCTTTCAGACCAGAAGCTGCTTCATTGCATTAAATGAAAGGGAAAGCGCAGAGTTATTTGGTGCTTCTTCAGGGCAAAAGCTTCCCTTTTCCACCCTGGTTCTGAATTTTTGAGGTGCTGCCTAGCATCGAGACTTTCTAGAAATCGTTGCCATGCACACCACAACCCCCAGCCAGCCAGCACAATGGTGAAGAGACCCATGTGTGGAAAACATTAGTTTGCATTGCCTAACTTTTGCATGAGGGCCTTAGCCTTGAAAAGCCTGTTGTTTTTTAACAAGGCTGGAGGTTGCATCACCTTCTCCAGCACTTCTATTAGTAACGTTATATGTGTGAAATACAGGCACTTAACACCATCTACTTTCTTCTGCCCCACTTCTCTTTCATTTGCTGGATTTTGTTCTTTAATCCTCTCAAAATGCTTATCTCCTGTGATCTGAGTAATCTGAATATCATCTTTAGAGCCAGCCATGGAAACAAGACAAATTTAACTTTCGTTCTCCTAGCAATTGCTCTCATTTGCTATGGAGGAATTTGATACTAAGCGGTTGGAAACAAAAACCAAGTTCCCATCTAAGTTTCTATCCAGGGAAGTGGTCGCAGCACCAAGCCTAAGGAAGTTCAAGAAGCATTTGGACAATGCTCTGAGGCACATGGTGTGATTCTTGGGGCTGTCCTGTGCAGGGCCAGGAGTTGGACTTCAATGATCCTTTGTGGGTCCCTTCCAGCTCAGGATATTCTATGATTCTATGATCTGCTCTAGCCCACATGAACATGGCCTTTCAATAGCTGCTGGAAAAACTTTAAGTTTCTTATAGGACTTTACAAAATAAGCTAAATTAGCCTGAAAAAAAATCTTACCCTGGATACGAAGGTCTGTGGAGTGACTGTAGTAAAATTCCTGGCTATAAGGCCAAATTACTATTGAAACATGCTGGCTTAATAGTCCTGGATTCTGAGGGTTTAGAAAAAGCCCTGTTGAATATTATGGACAATACTTTAAAATGACTGAGATGCACCTTTAGATTCCTATATTTTCAGGTTATTAAACACTTGCCTAGATCTCCAGAATCAAGGGCCACAGAGCCAACACAGGTAACATACCAACTTTTGGAAACTCACACAGACAGCACCAACTTTTGAAAACCTCTGCAAACAAACCACAAGATTCACTCTTTGTTCCTGTTTACAGTTTATAAACAAATCTACTACCTAACAAATAATTTTGTTTTGCCATATGGGACCCTAAAGGGAGTAAAAAGTCTTTTTAGCAGTCAGACATCAGATTTCTTATCTTTAGAATGCAAAATCCTGAGAACCTGGCTCTGTAATAACATTATAATATATCCTGGCAAGGGAAAGACCATCCCAACTGTTAAATTCTCAGAGCATATCAAAGCAGTGAATAAACACAGAATACATGCCTTGCTGCCATCATCCCGTATTTTATTACTTCCTCCTTTTGGAAAGTCCAGTTCAGAGGGTAACTTACTTAAGCTCCTTCTGCCTGATAACCAATCTTGCTGGAGCAGCCTAGGCACAAAGGAGGGGAGCAGCAAGGAAAAGCAGCAAACTGGTGTAGCAAATTGCACCTTGCAACTCAGAGCACGATGTTTGTGTACCTTGGAAGACTCTGCTAGGTAAGAGTTTTTTTGCTGCATGGCATTTGTTCCCCAACTTGTGTTGGATCTAATGTATCATTATATGCGTGGGTTTGAGTTGTCATTTTGGCTCCAGGTGGTTAAAGAGCTGCTTCCAGGGAGGGTGTTTATATTCAAGAGACAACTTTCCAAGTGAGAGCCATCCCAGAAGAAGTAGATTTTGTTCTTTAGCACCTTTAGGGCCCAGAAGAGGCCCAGCCCCATGTTTAGACACCCAAACTGAGCCCACAACATGGCCAGGTTGGTGGTAATGTGCCACAGGCAGTAGCAATGGACTCATTGTATTAAAAATTGTCTGGGAGCATTTGGAAGATATTGGTCACCTATTAGAACAAATTGTATGTTATTATTGGCATTATCATCAACTAAATGAAGGATTTGTTGACTTCCCTCAGCACAGAAAATACCAGCACTTTTAGCATCTCACAGTGAAAAAAGATGTCACTTCCAAGTCAGCCCTGTGGCTTCTCATTCCTTGGCCTGCCTCTGGAATCACTAGTTCATGGAAAAAATGCAGGGGATTTGTTTGAGTCTCAGAGCTGGCATCCAGGGGACTGGCTCCTTTGACAGCAGTGAGGATTGCTGTCATCCTCCTAACAAGAGAATAGAACTCCCTCAGTGGGAAGCTAACAGGGTAGAAGGCAGAAAGGGAAAAATGAATCACCAAACATCTTTTTTTTCTTTTCAGAGCTCAGACCAAACACAGGTTATAAAGGCTCTACCTGTGCAAGAGCAAACTCTCACTTCTGCTAAGAGTGCTGGTAAGGAGCCATCAAACACAACATAGAGGTGCAGCACTCCAAACTGGAAGGGAAAACTCCCAGACTATCTAGCCCTTGACTCTGCCACGGCCATGAAAACAACCAGCTCAAAGAAATACCTCCAGCTGCTCCTTTTTCAGGTTGCTCTTCTAGGGCCTGTCTTCTGTGGGAAGATATTGGTCTGGCCAACAGAAGGCAGCCACTGGCTGAACATGAATGTAATCATACAGGAGCTCATCCGCCGTGGGCACAGCTTTACCATCCTGGTATCCAACGCTACCCTCTTCATTGAACCCAAGCCTAAGACCACGGAGAAGTTTGAGACCTACAGTGTGCCCTTCAAGAGAGATGTCCCTGAGAACCTGATTAATGGAATAGTGGATCTATGGCTCAACAACAGGCCAACAATCTTGACCTTCTGGCAATTTTACAAGGAGCTGGGAAGACTGTCTGTAGGCTGGCAGGAGATGAACAAGATGATGTGCGACTCAGTGCTGACCAACCAAGAGCTGATGGCTCGTCTGCAGGGGTATGGCTTTGACCTGCTGCTGTCAGACCCGGTGACCCCCTGTGGGGAACTCTTGGCTCTCAAGCTGGGTATTCCCTTTGTCTACTCGCTACGTTTCTCCCCAGCCTTTACTCTGGAAAGGCACTGTGGCAAGATCCCAACCCCACCATCATACACGCCCGCAGCCCTGTCTGAGCTCACTGACCGCATGTCCTTTGGGGAGAGAGTAAAAAACTTTGTGTCTTACCACCTGCAAGACTATGTTTTCCAGAGCTACTGGGGACATTGGGATATCTACTTCAGCAAAATCTTAGGTAAGCCTTCTGATACTTCATTTCTTGTTATACAGAGTCCATCCTTATGACCTGCTAGAGCTAGGAACCCACCAGGGTCACAAAGTCAAGGGAGAGGTCAGCAAGAGGTTTGTCATTATGTTCCTAAAAAGGGGCTGAGCCACCATCAGCCAGGGTGCTGTACTGCTATGCCATTGCATTGAGACAGGATCAGGGTCATCCCAATTGATGGATTTGACTTTTGTCATAATTTTCGTGTGGAGTTTGATATGACTTCCACACCATACAGGGCACTCAGCAAGGGTGACTGCTTGCATGGAAAGGAGCCAAGAACAGAGCCATTTTCCTCATCTAGCAGACCCTAATAAGGAGGGGGGAGCCGGTGAATTACAAGCCAGCCTTGTCACCCTCAGTAGCAATACTTAAGTGCATTGTGGCTTTGTAATAGAGACTTCACTTATGTCACTGGTCATATAAAACCAATTCTCTCTGCATAAAACAAGTTTTATTTAGAACATACCCTCCCACCCACAAGCAAACAGTGAAAACAAGTCTTTCTCTTCAGGCTTTTCTTCTGGACTGTTTTGAGGCATCATGTAGAAAAATATGTTTATTGTTAATCACATGTCATTTCTACCACCTTCACAACGAGCTCTTCAAAAAGACCTCTTGCGAATCTCTCAGGGTTCAATTGCCTGCAAATACTGCATGATGCAAGACTCCACAAGTACACCAAGCTGGTGTCATGTGTACAGTACATGAGGTATCTCAGCTTGGCTCCTCACAGTCCAGCTGTTTCCATCACCCACATTTTCATCCTAGAAAGGATGCTCTAGGCGGCATGGAAACCATACCAAAAGCCTTGGACAACGACATTAGAAAACCATTATGTAACAGCACTGGGCAGAAACCCTGTAATAATGACTTTTAGCACAGAAAAGAGAACTTACACTATTTCTTAATTGCATATCAGAAGGGACCATATAAATAAAACTGTTTAACTGATTTTCTGGTTCAATTTAAAGTGCATAATTGGCACTTAGTGGCAGGCAGGAAGCCTGCACTGTCCCCTCCTGGTCTCCCGCTGTGCATGCTCTGGAAGAGGCAAGTTCACATGAGGACAGTCTTACTCTGATACTGGAGTAATTTGCTGTGTAATTTCATCCACTTAGAGATGCAACTCTTTGGCTGCAGACCCAGATCACCACTTTAAGTGTGCTCTAAAGGGATGCTCAGTGGCTTTATAAAAGCAAAAGGGTGCCCACACAGTCAGTGAACATCTTTGCTGCCAACCCAGCTGTTTCAAAGAGCCAGAAGAATAAAAAGCCACCTCTCCTACCAAACAAGTAACAAAGAGACTGTAGTTAGACAGGCAGGAGGGACGGAATTACCAACAGGATACAACCCTTGCTGGACTGAGCCCTCCAGGGCTGATGGCTCTCCCTGCTGCTCCAGAGGAATCACATCTTCCAGCTTCAGCAAGCTGTTTATTACGAGAGGGTCCCAGCTGGTACCAGGCACCTATTTTGTCCCCTAGGAAAACATGATATTAAACATGCTATCACGCAGTACAGGATTTCACGCCTACCTTTGGCTCCCTGCCCTCGGGATCAAGGCAGTGTCACGCACACCCAGCCCAGTTTGGGAGCGCCGCTGCTCCCGGTGAAGGAAGGCCACAGAGGCATTGCCACACAGGGCAGGCGATGGCAGGGAAGGAGGTGGCAGTGCTGTGGCTGCTGGCCGTGCTGGGCTGGGGGTCCGGGGGGAAGGTGTTGGTCTGGCCGGCTGACAACAGCCACTGGCTGAACATGGAGCACATACTACAGGAGCTTGTGGTCCGGGGCCACGAAGTGACGGTGCTGCTGCCTTCATGCTTCCTCATCATCAATCCCACACAGCCCTCACCCTTCCAGTTTGAGGTAATTGAGGTGCCGATCACAAAAAAGGAAATGACTGACTTAATGGACGAAATTTTATATATTTTTTTTTATGAGAGAGACCTACCTATCTGGAAAGGTACTTACAAGATAGCTCAAAAGATACTCCAGATGAAGAACATAACCAAAATCATTTGCGATGGAGTTGTGAAGAATGAGGCCCTGATGGAAAGACTGAGGGCATCCGCCTTTGATGTCCTTTTGGCAGACCCACTGTCACCCAGTGGGGAGCTGGTTGCTGAGAAGCTGGGTATCCCCTTTGTGTATACCTTCCGGTTCTCCATGGGCAACACGGTGGAGCGGCTCTGTGGAACACTCCCAGCACCTCCTTCCTACGTACCAACCACCCTAACCAGCCTAACAGATAGGATGACCTTCTGGCAAAGGGTAAAAAACATCCTCAGCTACGCTCTGCAGGATTTCATATTTCATTACATTATCTGGGCAAACTGGGATCAATACTACAGTGAAGTTTTAGGTAAGGCTCCTCTCTTTCCAGATATTACATCTGCTGTACACACAAGAGTAAATACCCAGAGATGAGAGGTTAAGGCACAAATCAGGAGCAAGACAGCCCCAAATTCACTCTCCTTCCTTCAAAATTCCTGTGTCAAGTCAAACAATCCAGGCAAGTATAAACATTGCCTGTTAATCCTGACTTGCTACACTGGTAGAGCTAAGTCTGTACAGGTACTTCCAGGATATGTAAAACAGTGCTAAAGCACTTGAAACAGAGCTCATTAGTCATATTCATAGATAAATCATGACAAACACTAAGAACAGTAAAATACTATATATCCACCAAACACTAGTACTTTTTCTCCCCTAGCACACTTCTTGCTTGCTACATTGTCTCAAACTGAGAGACAATATCCTCCTCTGGACCTTTAAAAGTCTGGGAGATCCCATGAGCCCCAGTTCACAGTGATAGAAGGCCCTCTGCAGAGACATGGTTCTTTGCTTTTCTGAAAGTGTATAAAAAACTATTAGATGATAGTTGTATTTATTTGTGTTTTTAAAATTTTTAAAAATAATAGTTGTATAATTATTTTCCCATTTTTGCTCTAGGCGATTATAGTAACACTTAAAAGGAAACAGGCCAAACATATACACATTGCTAGTGGGGAGATAAAATAGGTATTTCAATATGAGACTTTAAAGTGTTTTTATTTATATTTCACTAGGAAGGTGTAATTCTGCTGAGAGAGCTAAGTTGTTAAGGTATCCTACTCTTAGAGTACCTAGCTGTGTGTTTGTTTTGCTTATCATGTTATGATGACAGAGACTAGAAAATCTTGTGCTGGCTGAAGCATGGTTTGGTGTCTGTTGTGTAAGCCTCAGAGCTGTTTGGATCTTGTGGTGTCTTTTTTTATTGTGAACTGTGGGGTTTAGCATTTAAAGCTCCATGTGCAATACCTGTTTTGTTATCTTGCATAGGCTGCATGATGGATTTGTGCTGAAAACAGTTTCAATAACACAGGGATGTTTTAATTACTGCTGAGCAGTGCTTACAGAGCGTCAAGGCCTTTTCTGCCTCTCACCCCACCCCCCCAGCGAGGGGGCTGGGGATGCACAAGAAGTTGGGAGGTGACACAGCTGGGACAGCTGACCCCAACTCACCCAAGGGATACCCCAGCTCATGATGATTTTGTGCTCAACAAAATAAAAGATATGGGGGAGAAGTTTGTGAGGGCTGCTGTTTCTCAGGGACTCACTGGGCATTTGCTGGCTGGTAGAGAGCAACTGTTCTTTTTGCATCACTTGCTTTTCTTGCTCTTTTTTTTTTCTTTCCTTTTTTTTTTTTTTCTCCTTAAGTTATCTGTCTCAATCCGTGAGTTTTCTAACTTTTGCCCTTCCTGTTCTCCTCCTGCTGTGAGAGATTTAGAGGCTCTGTGGTGCCTAGCTGTCTATCAAGATTAAACCACAATACGGGGAAAAGGCTTCTGGTCTTCACATGCTGCAAAAAGCACTTTGTGGTGAGCAGATAGGAGCTGCTGTAATTCTGAGATCAGTCGTGGCTCTGCAGGACACTCCAGAACAGGATTTGCTGCTTGCCTAGTCCTCCCATGAGTGTTGTGTTAAGACATTCCCTCTTGCCACATTTGCCAATCTTGTCACGTTTGCCAATCTTGTCACGTTTACCAATCTTGTCACCGAACAGATGCCACTTTCAATTGGTTGGCTATAACCAATATAAAGTGCTTGCACAGTGAAGCAGTGAAGTAACTGCTTCCAGTTCGGTCAGAGGAGAGTTGTACGTGGAATGCTAAGATGTTGGGGCCAAAGTTCTCGTGGCTGCTCTGGGCCTACGCATGCTGCTGCAGCACTGTTTTTTGTGGAAGGGTGGTGGTCTGGCCCACCGATGCCAGTCACTGGATCAATGTGAAAGTGATTTTGCATGAGCTCGTTCTCCGGGGTCATGAAGTGACTGTGCTGGTGCCCTCAACCAATCTGCTCATCAACTACCAGGACACCTCTTCTCCTTTCACCTTTGAAGTCCTGCAAGTCCCCTTTAGCCAGGAGACCTTGGATGCCCTCATGGACGACTTCCTCAATTTCTGGATGAATGAAGCCTCTAATCTCTTCCCCTGGCAGATCATGTGGACGATAAAAAAGCAACACGAGGACTTTACCAATATGTTAAAACAGACCTGTGACACCCTGGTGATGAACTCTCAACTGATAGCAAAGCTGCAGCAGGCCAAGTTTGATGTTCTGATCGCTGACCCCCTGTCTATAGGTGGGGAGCTCGTAGCAGAAATCCTAGAGATCCCTTTTGTCTACAGCTTCCGTTTCTCTGATGGGAATGTGGTAGAGCGGCTGTGCGGTGGGCTCCCATCCCCACCTTCCTATGTGCCTGCTAGCACAATGGGGCTGACACACAAGATGTCCTTTACGGAAAGACTACAGAACTTTCTCTTTTACTTTTACACGGATTTATTTTTCTGGAAGTTTTGGCGAGATGAATGGGATGGGTACTACAGTAATGTCTTAGGTAAGGCAGCTGTTGAGTGATTTCTTTTCTTGCATAGGTTGTGCCTAATGAATGCTTTGAGACCTCAATGCTGCTGTTTCAAAATACTCTTTCTCAAAGGCCAGCAGAGGTGGCAATCCTGAAGTATCTTGCAACTGTGCGTAGTGCAGGATGCTGAATGTGAGTTCAGATTCTCCAGCAATAAATGCTGTTACCTTTCTCTTTCATCCACCATTCAGAATTTGAAATAGTCTCCTTAAACTACATATATACCTGAAAATTTTGTTCCAACATAGTACAACTCAGGCATGATTCAATGTTTAATAAAGAGACCTTTTAGTTCAATGGACTTTGAATCTTGTCCAGGGTATCTAAGTTTAGGCAGATAACGAGTGAACAGCAAATACAAGGGCATCTCTTCTGCTGCTCTCTAATCTCTTCCTGCATTTGCAAAGAATGCCTCTGTGCTCTGAAAACTAGTCCCTCTTCCCTGGATTGATTTTTTTTAATACCCGATAAAGACTTAATGACACCTTTATATCACTCTACTTGTAATGCAGACTTAATTTTCACTTCAGCAACTTTGTAACTGACTCACTGCTCTTTAATTTAAATATAAAGAAAAAATTACTGGTGTAGATTATTATACTGATCAAGTAGTATAAGAAGATGCCCTACAGATAATTTTTATCTTGCTGCCCATTTAGCTTGATTCCTGCTTGCATTAGGCTGGCTTTGGAAAACTATTTATCAATACTTCTAACACTTTTACTGCCCAGTTTCACTTTGTGAAGAAAATACTGCAAAGACAACTTGCAACATGTACCTAAGAATATGTATTTTTCCAAATGGGAAGCTATAAAACATCAGATTACCATTAGATTTTTTTTTCAGATGGATTTCTAGAAACATTGGATTTTGCATAAAATGGCATTAAAAGTTTCTATGGAGTTGGCCAATTTTTCCCAATATGTGTCAGAAGCAGCTGACCCAGTCTTCAAGAAAACTAAGAAAACTAGAGGTGTCTGTACTCGTCTTTTATTGTTGTCTGAGCAGTCGTTAAATGAGTCACCATTTGAAAAATGCTACAGAACTTTGTTTAAACTTTCCTCCTCCCTGACAGGTGATCATCACTTTGTGATTAATTTATTTTTTATTTGGTACTAAATTTTGTGTGATTGTTCTCTTCCTTAAAGTGTGTTTTTATTATAAGCACAGGTAATGAAGTCTTTCAGCACTACAAGAATTGTACTTCTTCATTAGATACAAAATGCTTCTTGCTTTTACTGTTTAAAGTAATCCTGAAGGTTCAAAATCCTTTTAAGGATTGTACCGCCTTGCTTATGGCCACGTGCTAAAGCTGAACACAGGACAGGGCAAAGAATAGGTCCAGATTTGTGGATGTTGTCATTTTATGCATGGTTTGATAAATTACACTGATTGGGAGTGCCAAAAGACAAAGGTAAGGCTCCTGTTTCACAATCTAGAGCAAACAAAGTCACTCCAGTGCATGTTGTAAACCTCTCGTACCTTGTCTACAGGAAGGCCCACAACCCTGTGTGAGACGATGGGGAAAGCAGAGATTTGGTTAATCAGAACATACTGGGATTTTGAATTTCCACGCCCTTTCCTGCCCAACTTTGAGTTTGTTGGAGGACTTCATTGCCAGCCTGCAAAACCATTACCAAAGGTATCCCAGCTTTGTTCTGCCATTGGCTGGTTTGTTACAAAGACTGTTTCTCTCCCTGATCAACCATGCAAGCCATGTCCTGAGAAAGCTCATTCTTAAAGAAGATGCTTTGGTGCTGCTGGGGAGCAAGGATCTATTTAGCATCTGTCCATACTTGTCCAAACTGAGGGCTGGTTTACAGCCTGCTGTCTTAAAAGAGGATAGCTGATGTCAGCATGGGGTAATACAGTGTGTTTTAGGAAAGATAGGTGTTACCTCAGGGCACTTAAATGTAATATTTAATTCTAAGACACAGACTTGCAGCCCATGATAATATTGAAATATCTGATGCCAAAAGGCACTGTGACAAGACAAATTCTTTAGGTAAAACAGGGTCAAAGCTTGCAGAAATAGATGAGTGATAAACACTTTTTCCATTGTACCTTTGTTTAAGACATCTTAAAGGGAGTAAAACACTGAGCATCTCCAGCCTATGCTCTGCTGTGAGTTGCAGTATTCATGTGGAATTTGAAACTCCCAAATACTGGAGATGGCAACATGACAAGCTCTGGTGTAGATTATCATTCCTGTAGGAGTCTTGGAAGATGCAGGCCATCTTCAGTGCAAGTTGTCTACTAAAAGAAACCTCCTAGCTCTCTTCCCAACCCCCTGTAGCATGGGTTGAGCTTGGGGAAAATGGATAACCATTCTCTTTTGCATGTTACTGCTCCAGTTGACATGACACTAACTAATAAAAGGAACAGGAAAACTTACTCGTCTGATTTGTAGAAAATGTTTTGAGCAATGTGGTGTGTTGTAAGAAATGAGAACTGTCTGACTAACAAAGTGACGGCACCAGCTTGGTGAATCTGTGATCAGGATGCTGAAACATCCTCTCAGTTTTCAGCAGAGTTATGTAATGCAAAGAACTTGTTCCAGGAAAATCCAGAACCATGACCATGCTATGGAGGGTGTAAAAGGGTATGTATGGCCTACTCATGGTAGTGCCAGGATTCATTCCTGCTACTTGAAATGTATCCTGAAATTTGCTTTCAAAAAGACAAAGAATCTGTCATCTTTCTCAACTTGTCCTGCTCCTTCCTGGGGAGAAATTGTCTTCCACAGGGCCCTGTCTTTGTCAAGCCCTTCTGTCATGAGGTGCTCACACCACTACCATCTCGAGAAGCTAAAAGGGTTATGCTCTCTGTTCACAGAAATCTGTTTAATCTGCATTGTGTAATTACCCCTGGTATGTTTTCTGCTCCTCCTAGGAAATGGAAGAATTTGTTCAGAGCTCAGGGGAACACGGCGTCATCGTATTCACTCTTGGGTCGATGGTCCACAACCTAAGTGATGAAAGGAGTAATGTGATTGCCAAAGCCCTCAGCCAGCTTCCACAAAAGGTGAATTTCTTTTCAAGCCTAAAACAAGTTGCCTTGCTTTTTCGCTCCCATTGCCCTCAGTGAGCCCTTTATGTTTGGAGTGGCCTGTTCTTTACCTGCATCCCTGCTGGATGTGATACAGCCAGGAAGCTGGGCTCTCTCTCAGAGAGACAGACCACTGAGTCATGGGGAGTTCTGGTGTTTCACCTCCTCTGAACCAAATGACGTGGAAGTGTGTCTACAGGCCAAAATACAAAAATTTCGCCATGCATTTTTTATCATTATCACATAATAACCAATCAAAGAGTTCAAGGGGAGCCAAAGCTATTCGAATTACTTGGAGAAGGTACGTGGGCTTGAGATAAAGCTCCAAATTACATGTAATAATAGAGAAAGGCAAATCACATGCACCATGTTTATCTTACTCTTCCTTTGTTCAAGGTCCTCTGGCGGTACAAAGGGAAAAAACCAGAAACTCTGGGCTCCAATACCAGGATTTATGACTGGATACCACAAAATGACCTGCTTGGTGAGACTGATTCTATTTGGGATGGATTGCACCCTTGGAAAAAACTGTTTCCTTTGTTTTTTCACTAGAATGGTTAATTCAGGCAACAGAACCATGTGATGCTTGTGGATATACTTCGTTTCACAGCTTAAGCTGCAGAGCTTTGCTTTTGGGAGCCTTAGTTTCCTAAAAGGCTCTGACTTACAGAGCTCGGTGGCAGTTGTCTGGAAGGGCTCAAGAGCACCTGTAGGCAGGAGTAAATACCAAAGTAGAGATGTACTCTGGAGCTGGATTTGGCCTCTGCAGTTCATCTCCAGTGTTCATGCTTCAAAATGCTTGACTTAAGCAAGGCTGAAGCAGGGGGCTGTTCTGAACCTGATACTGTGTGAAAATAGAACTGCACAATAGCGGAAGTGCCGAAGTAACTCTGGGGTAGTCTGGAGAGACATGCTGATTCACATGTTGTGTTAAAATGACTGTGTGAAAGCTAAGCATGCAAGCTCTGCTGCTGATGCAGAGGTCAGGGCTGTTCCCTTCTCTAGCAGTGCACTGGCTCTTCTATGCAGTGCTCACATCCCAGTGAATGCAGTCTGCTGTAACATGCACCTCTCCTTCTCTATTCCAGGCCATCCCTTGACAAAGGCCTTTATTACACATGGTGGGACCAATGGGCTCTATGAAGCCATCTACCACGGGATCCCAATGGTTGGGATTCCCATGTTTGCCGACCAGCACGACAACATTGCTCACATGGTAGCAAAAGGAGCTGCAGTTCAGGTGGATTTCAATGCAATGAAGACGCAGGACTTGGCTGATGCACTGAAGACAGTAATTTACAATTCCACGTGAGTTTTGTTCTTGCCTTACAGTAAATTGAGGTTATTAAAATCCTGGCCTGCTGCTGTGAAAAATTCTGCTGGCTCTTCTGGGAATGGAAAATGCAGAGTAGCTGAAGTTTGGATTTCAGATGAAAACCATCTTTCATTTCTGAGAATGGGCATTTCTCAAAAAGGAGAGATCAGTAATTTGATTTTCCTTATACTACATTTTATGAGTGCTTTGAGAAAAATAGTTCTTGGTAAGTTCAGAGGAGCTTTTGAGAGTTCTCTGCTAGTGTAAATCCTCTAGAGGCTCTGAATGACAATTCTAGTTTTATTATGTCTTTGCTGCCTCTAGTCGTAACAGTTCTTTCTCCTACCCCTGACTTAGCAATATCCTTATGTTACCATACCTATCAGTCAGGACTTAGAGGACAAGGAAGCCTGGCAGCTGGGATCCCTTGCTAAGGATAAGGCCACTGACGAAGAGATTGGAAAAAATGCTCAAGTCCTCAACCTTTAGCAGCAACTCATGTCAAGTGTGAAGGACAGGTGTTCCTTCAACTGAGAACTTGCAAATTCCTAAAGCAAATGGACCTGAACTGATGGCGGTTTCTAGTATCTGAGGGAGTCAGCCATGGTTGAGGTGATCTGTAACAACCTGGATAGCAGCTGGTATATGTGGCCTCTCTGGCCTTGCCCTTAGTTTTACTACTGAGCATGACACCATAGGGTCTGGGATCCCCTTGGGTCAGCTGGGATCAGCTTTCCTTGCTGTGTCCCCTCCTAAATCCTTGTACACCCCCAGCCTCCTTACTGGTGGGGTGGGATGAGAGCCAGAAAGGCCTTGACTCCATGTAAGCTCAGCAGTAAGGAAAACATCCCTATTGTATCAACACTGTTTCCAGCACAAATCCAAAAACATAGCCCACACCAGCTACTATGAAGAAAGTTAACTCTATCCCAGCCCAAATTGGCACACTCTATTATACTGGAACAGAAAATGCTGCAAATGTTTCCATGTTGGTTTTTTTAAAGGAGTATCTGGAATAATTTTGAAGAACTTTTCTTTGCAAAATATTGGCCCTCTATTACTATTCTTAACCCAATTTTATACATACAGGAATAAATTGGAGCAGTTTCAAATATATTTAAATAAGACTGATGAAAGTAAAAGCAGGGCTGTCTACCTTCCTCAAGAGGACTGCCAGGTACTGAATGGTTTGTTTCAGGAATGAGTGAGAAATCTCTTTGGTTTCTTTTTTTTTCCCCAGCTACAAGGAAAATGCTCTGAAGTTATCCAAGATACAGCATGACCAGCCTGTTAAGCCTCTGGACAGAGCTGTCTTCTGGATTGAATTTGTCATGCGTCACAAAGGAGCAAAGCACTTGAGACCAGCTTCTCACCATCTCACCTGGTACCAGTACCACTCCCTGGATGTTCTGGCATTCTTGTTCACCTGTACAGCCAGTGTTGTCTTCATTCTTTTCAAGTGCTGCCTGTTCTGCTGTAGAAAATGTGGCAGGGTTGCAAAGAGCAAGAAAGAATAGACATCTTGTTTCCACCAGCAGTTTCCTTCTCCTAGGCTGACTCAGCAAGGCATTTATGCACATTCTTTGGTGAACAAGTTTATTAGGATATACTTTAAGCTGGGCATATCATGAATGCACCACAAAAAAGCTGTTGTGGGGCAGATATGCTTGCTTAGCCAGCAAATTCCTTCTAAAATAAATAAATAAAATTGAATTATAGTTGCTTTATCCCTTGGGACCATGTTAGCTGATCACACATGGTCCTTGCCATGGTAATTGCTGCTCTAAGTTTTCAAATATCTCAAATATTTTAGTATATTTTATAAGTTCAGCCTTGCCTGTGTGGTACTGTGGGTCTGCAGCTAGGCTCCTTATTTTAACTCTGTCCTCTCCTCTAGTGTCATGCAGGCTTGATCACTGACTCATAATCAAAATGCATCCTCTCCTGTCAGAATAACTCTCTCCAGACTGGATAGTGAAGCCAAGATCATGGGCTCCTAAAAAGCACCTGTCTGAAGTGCCACGATCATGAAAACTGGTAGCTGCAACTGGCAAATGTACTGACTACTTGGGGGCTGAGGGGAGACTAGAATCCTAAGAACATCAAAAGATTACTTTTCTGGGAACCATTTCTCTCTTCCATTCAGTCTGGAATTCCTACTGCACAGGCCACCATTCTAATTGCAACACTGCAGGGGTGTGAAAACCACCAGTCAGGAACTTGCCCATCTTAACCCCCAAACGCCTCTGAGCCATGCTAATTGATAAATGCAGGAAAACCTCTAGAGAGGGAACTTGCAAAGAAGTAACATTCCATGTGGGAACAGTGCAATAGTCATTTGCCTTGCTTGAAAAGCTGGAGAGAAAACAGTGTTGCACTTGGGTCAGATAAGAGTGGTAGTAAATGTAGTACTTCTTCAGGTAAAAGTTTCAGGTGTTAACGATGCCTGTAAAATGCTGCTAGTCCAGGCCTCCTGTTCTAGGTAAGGTTATTTCACTACTGTGCCAGCTTCCTCAAGAAAGAACCTGCTCAAATTTTAACTGATATTTTTAAATACTCTGGAATTGTTTTCAAACAGAACATGATTATTTGTTTGCATAATAAAATTCCTTACGCCACATCAATTTTTTTTATTAGCACTGTCATGTTTCAACATCTGCTTAAACCTCTTCATAGTACAACATGTACAAAAGCTCAAGTGAACTGTTTCCAAACTAAAGAGGGGTTACAAGAAGACTACTGCATGCCATGGCAATTTCTGGTATACTGTGTCTGTTGTCATGATGGGATCATAACCAGGAATGTGCACAGTGAATAGAAAGGGGAACTGCATGACACTAAGGCCTCAGATCAGAAAGGTGTTGCTGTAACTATTCAGAGAGCTGAGTGGGTCCCTAGGCACAGCTCCACCAAGCTTCATCACTAAGAGCCTCTGTCACCCAGTTGCTGAGATGGCAGTTCAGATGCCAGAAGGCCAGCAAGCCTCCCAGCATGCTGCACAGACATTGGTCAGACAGGGCTAACAAAGGACACCGGAAACAGGATAGCTGGGAAAAGTTGGACAGAGTGCTGCACAGTCCCTGTAAGGAGATGCTTTGTTTCTGTAACCTACTCAGAGAAATTTGGCTTATCTAGTATTGAATTTAAAAAGTAAAACAAACAAACAAACAAAAAAAACCCCTCAAACAAAACCAACAACCCCTCTTCATTTTACAGTCTGTATATAATGCAAAGATATCAAAATATGAGGGTGGTCTATGATGCAGTTCTCCAATCAGACACAATGTATACTAAATGTGACAGACTGATCTAATCCTACAGCCAGCAGGCAATACCTCTCTGTGCACAATAAACTGTGTTGAGGAACCCAAACACGTATTCAGCCTGTTGTACTGCTTAAAGAATATAAACATACTTGTACATTGGAGGTCTAGCTTTTTGCTTAGCACACGTAGATGTTTACTGTGCTTGCGGACTAAAATAAACAGCGCACAAATTATTGCCAGATCAAAAAAACACATTTCCACAACTGCTACACTATGGCCAGTCCTATATTGCCTTTTATAAAAATAGCTGTAGCACCCAGCAGGGTGGAGCTGGAGGTGTTTAAAGCACATACTACAGCCTGGATTTGTTACATGAGAAGACACTGAAGGAAGTTTATGAAGAAGTCCACCAAGGCCGTGCTACTCTTACAAGTTTTCAGAAGCTGGAAATTGCTAGACAAACTGAAGAACTTTCACTACAAGTTTTACTTTTCCCCCCCCCCTCACAGTTTTACCATCGGCATTTAGGTTAAAATATTTTCTATTTAAGAGAAGTTAACAAGTGATCACTCCAAAGAACACATGCGCAGACTCTGGACCTTGCAGGACTAGCACATTCCTGAGACAGTTATGTTGTGGCTGAGGACAGCCTCTCAACAGCTCGAAGATCATAGGATTAAGTTGAACATGTAGGGCCTTAATAACTCCGATGAGCTGCAGGAGTTATTGACTACTCCACTTTGGAAACAGAAATGCAGTTACCTTTTATATCAGCAGTCCCTTTCCTAAATTCAGGCTTCAGATCAATTTCACTTACCACAAGGAACATTTGAACTATTTCTGAATATAAATCTTTTCCTAGAACTGCCGGATTCTATCAAAGCTGGTAAGCTTAGAAAACCAAGAAACTCAACATGGAGTTTTAAACATTTCAATAGTTACCAATTTATTTTTATAAAAAAAAAAAATGGTAGCAATGTAGAATACAGCAATAGTTTCTGGTTCCACGCACGCAGGTTGTGAACATTCCAAGCAATGTGTACATTTTGGAAAGAGACTAGACAAGAGAAGTGACCAAAATGTTACTGAACACGGGAAGATTTTTAAAAAAGCCTAAAAATTAGGTATCAATAATGTCTTCTTAATATTGCTTTCCTTACTGAAGACTGAAAAAAACCACTTGACTTCACAGATAGGGTTAAAAAATGGGGGGGAAGGGGGAGGGGAAAGGCTGCTACAACACTGCCATACAGTCAAAAAAAAGAAAGAAACCATACTTCAATATTTGCATACTTGATAGCAGCATTCTCCCATCGAACCATATGAAACTACAGGAAGAAAACATCAAAGCAAAAAAAAAAAAAAANTCCATCAGTATTCAAAAACCTAGAATGAAGTCACTAAGTAGATGAACACTTATTGAGAATTAATCAATATCTACATTCTTAGCTGCTTCCAACTCTGTTCCAATAGAAACACGAAGTTGAGTGTCAGCTTTGTGTATTTTATTTTTGGCCTATTTGAGTTTTTCCAGTTCATAGTTCACTGCATGCTTGGAAAAGAGAGGGTCATTATAAATCCTTCTACACAATGAACTTTAAGTAGACAGCTGAAAATAAAATGTACTACTTGTAAACACACAAAAAAATACAAGCTTTTTTTGTTTCAAGTGAGCACTGGTTCCACATAGATTATCTTCGGTATCTACCTCTTTCACCTCTGTCTCTGTCCCGGTCACAAATCCTCTCTCTCTCCCTTTCCCGATCACGGCCTCTGTCACGTTCTCTGTCTCTCCGATTATCTCGAGGCCGGTCGCGCTCCCGCTCTCGGTCCCTCTCCCGGGGCCGGCTTCTCCGACCGCTGACAACGGCTTGTGTGCGGCGAAGGAAGTCGTCTACTCTCATGTCATAGTCGTGCTGTGATGAAAGGACAGCTCTGCTATTTTCTTTCCCAGATCAGAATTCTCTCCCTTATCTACAGGGCTGCTGTAACCCTTCAGAAAGCCCAGTATTTAAAAAAAGACCAAGCAAGTGTCCAGCATCCATGTGCAGAATCTGGGGTTCAAATGCCAGATACCAGCAAGAGACCTGAAAGCTAAGGAGCCTTTCAAGTCAGCTAACAGAAATTTAATAATCTGCCCTGTTTTCTGATGTGCCTGTGAGAAATTTTAAAACATAAAATTCTGCTGATAAAGTAATTTGTTGTCCATGAGCACAAGCACAGTTACAGGCATGTCCTTATTCAAACTGGGCTTCAGCATGAAAATGCTCAGAGGTGGACAGGCTGGAAGCCAATTTAAGCATACACCTCAGTTTAAGAGTCTGAGAATTTTTCACTTCTACATCACCAGGGAGAGAAGGGCTTTTCAAATTTGCTGGAAGTGTGTAGTCAGTCTAAACAACTGATCTTTCCAAGGAACGCTAATGCAGGTCATAAACGTGCTGTTTTACCATAGCCAACAAAGCTCAGGTTAGGCTACCCCTGGACCCCAGAT
Organism: Cnemophilus loriae; assembly: GCA_013397755.1. Classification (NCBI taxonomy): domain Eukaryota; kingdom Metazoa; phylum Chordata; class Aves; order Passeriformes; family Corvidae; genus Cnemophilus; species Cnemophilus loriae. The sequence goes on from VZTF01004243.1 coordinate 19,823, forward strand.
TCCTACTCTGGCCTGCAGACTTGCATCCCCTCTGTCTGTGTGAACACTTACTACTCGTTTGTCTCTGTATCTCGCTTCATGTGGTACAGGATGATGTCCTGAGTATGGAGGGTGAGCTTGAGGTGGAGGTGCATGGTGCTGATAGTAAGGGTGGTGTGGTGGTTGCTCCATACCTGGATACGGTGGCTACAAAAAAGTTACAGGAAGTTTGTTGAAGAAAAGGAATGCACATAAGGAGTGCATCATTCAGATGGGAAACACAGCATCTAAATGTATCTGATCACAGCCTCCTAACTGAACAGCAGTCTACTTTCCATTAGGCTGGCATGCTTTACTACCTCTCTACCATTGCTTGGAGAAGTCTGGTCAATGTCCTCCCCACAGCCCAACATCTCTTCCTTCCATATCTGCCTCAACATGACACCGCACATAAAACCTCTGCTACTTATATTGTGGCAGTTTTGGTTTTGGGTTTTTTAAACATCTGCATATAGAATGTGAATTCTGTCCAAACCAGTGAGCTCTTATAGAAACAAGTAATACTCATTCCTTATGAATATGTTTCTATTTTAAATTGAAAAACTGACTTTGCAAGGCAAATTATTTGACAAAATGCTAGCAATTTTTTTTTTAAACGAGGCATATATTGGCTGATTTCTTCCATTTCTTCAATCAGCAAGGTCTTCCTTTGTCATAGTACCAAAGGATCTTTGCTTGCATTTTTGTCACAAAGAAAGTAAATGGAAGAACTGGATTCTAGGACAACCACTTGGACTGCATGCAGAAGACAGGAGGGGGAAAAAAAAGGGAGTTTCTGGAGGCTTAACTGTGTTTGAAAAACTGTTTTCCTCCCCCATCTGATAACCTTGTTTACTTCCTTCAGTTGTAAGGAGCTGTGTTTCAGCTGAGAAAAATGAGAAGCTATAGGAGCATCTCTACATCTGGCACTGCTTTTTGCTCACTGCCAGTACAAACGAGAGCTAAAAGACTCATTACAGTTATGCAAAATCAGGCCAGACTTACTAAATACAACCACAATAACCTCACTATGACTACTTCTCCTGACACAAAGGCAAAACCACAACTTGTACAAGTGAACTACCTACATAGCTGTAGACACGTACACTCATGTATCTGCTCATCTGACTGGGAAAAAAACCTGCGTTTTAGTGGAGGCTGTAATACAGGAAGACTTATTTTAATTAAGTTGTGCAGCACATTTTGCTAATTTCCTGCATGCTTCATTGCCATAGCCAAAAGCAAGCCACTGCACAATGCTAGAGCCCGGCAGCCCATTCCACGAGCCTCTTTGACAAGTCCACCTGTTTGATGCATTTGCTGTTTGAGAGAGAGCCAATTACTATAAACTTTCAGCAGAATAGAGAATGTGATCACATTCTCCTGTCTAGGCTAAAGGAGGGTTCTGCTATTTCCTCAGAGCTTACTAACCATATCAGACTACTGTTGAGAGCAAATTTCAAAATACTTGCTCTCAGTATTTTTCCCCTAAAATTTTTACACTTTTACAGCAAAGATACATTTTAAGAAAAGCAAAGAGTTGAATGCACACTGAATATGCCAAGCTCCTTTAGAGGGAAACAAGAAGAAGCTGTATTCTAAGGAGAAGAATTGAATTCAACATGACACAAACCATTCCTTGCCATGGTGGTGGTGGTCCCATGTTGTGGAATTCCCTCACGTAATCATTGTAGGACTAAAATGAAAGACAGTAATATTAAAATTTGTGTTGAGTGTTCTTCGGAAGTGCAGAAAGCTGAATACAGAAGTTCCCCAAAAACCTGCATGCAACAACTTACCCCATTTAAAAATACATCTCGTCGAACTCCTGAAAATCGTCTGTTGGGAATAAAAATTTGTAGAACTAAATCCAACTTATCTATACAGACAAGTTACCAGGGCATAAAATGAATAACATGAACACACCTTACCTGTCTACTTCTGGATATCTGGGATCCTTTATATACCCTGTTCGAACATCAAGCAGTATTAATTCAATTTACCATCTCAAATTAACAATCTTAAAAATTATATTCATTAGAAAGTGTCCTTTCATTTTGTGCCAGCTACAAAATCATGTCTACCTGCCATTACCCTCACTTTTGAAAGAACTCTTGGAAACTTACAGCTTCTTATAGACAATGCAGACAAAGTAGTGTAATGTAATAACAAAAAAGCGACACTGAAAAACCCTTAAGAACTTGCATACAGTACCAACACATATGCAAGAGGGAAACTGTCCAAATAAAGACTTGAAATTTAGGCAAATGAATTAGGAACGCACATGAATTTGAAGAGTACTGTCTCCAGGCAGTTAGCATGTGGCTGTTACTACTTCCTAACTGTGTATTCAGTAGAATGCGTTCATCTGGGCAACTCCTAAAGCTGATTTCGTAACACATTTTGGATACAATGCTACACACGAAATTAAAAACAACCTAAAAAGTATCTGGGAAAGTCTCACAGGGCAAAGAATTCTTACAGCTTCAGTAAATCCCAAGAAGTAAACTTTAAAGAGCTCAGTAAAATGGTGCAAAACACCAGGCATGCTTGCGCTAAAATAAAATAATGCTTCTGAGCTTCATTATTTTTAAAAAATCTTGCTCTGTTTTTTAAACAACAGTCTTAGAAAGATGGAGAGCAGCAACAACACTTTTTGCATGAAAGAATGCAGGCTTTGCAGACACGTTCTGAATAGATTTAGAAATCTACCACTGAAATAGCAGAATGCACTTTTCTAACAGATGTAAACCACAATTTGGTAGATTAAAAGTGACAATTTGTTAATAGCTGCTTTATGAAGAAAAAAAAGCTGCACTATGACCAGTGCTGTTGCCGCGCTACCACTGCAAACATTTCTTTCTGGAGAACAACAGATTTCCCTTCTCAAACTCATCATTAGATCCTCTTGTAAAATGCACTGCACCATCCCCCTCCCTAACTCATGTCACACTTGTAAAAAAAAAAATTCTCTGAAAACATAACTGAATGTCTACCATCATCTCCACACAAAGGCTGCTAGTCAGGCAGTCTCAGCTGACTTTCCCAGGTGGAAATTTCTCAAACATTTTCATTTGACGATTAGCATCTTGACAAGTAGGTCAGATCTATTCTTGTGCTCACATTAACATAGCACTTGAGAGGATCATTCACAACAACGTACACAATTCAAGGCTCTTAGAAAGGGCTCAGCCTAGGTTAACTCAGCTCTCTCAAACCAGTGAAACAGCATCACTGACTTCTGCAAGAGGTGGGTTAAAGCAGCAGGCAGCACTTGCAACAAGTCACATTTTTATATCCCAGTTATATCAATATTTTACTTTTGAATTAATGAGGATATGCTAAAAGAGAAAACACTTGTGAATTGGTGCACACAAATCTTCATAGTAAGATATTAACCTGGTCTTTGGTGAAACTCAGGGGGATAGTCAATCCTTGGTTTCTTTCTGCTGTTATGAATATCATAATCTTCTGGTCGACGCCTACACAAATTAGATATCAAAGATTAAACAAGGTTGCTCGGAGCATTCGTCACAGCAGAACACCTCACAGGAATAGTCTGAGCTGCCCAGGATATCAATGTAATCATTCTCAACTCTATTTGCCTCAAAATATTCTAGTTTTAAATCTGAGCTGAAAGAATCAGAAATAGCTCAATTGCATACACTCCACTGTTATTTTCTGTCTACACAAACGTTGGTAGTTAAGAAAGGAACTCTACCCAACTGTACCTTCATACCAAACAAAAGGTAACAAATTTGTCTAAACCAAACTCAAACTTAGGCATTAACATTACACCTTCCACATTACATTTTGAAACAACCTACTGGACAACAAAAAATTTCACAGAACATTGCAGTCAGAGGGTATGAAGACTACTGCATTTGATAGCTATGGCATTAAGTATTCTTAAAAGGTCTACTTCCATAAAAGGTCTACTTCCATAACATTTATAAATAAAACTCTGCATGCTTTGTGAAATTGCAGCTTTAAGTGTGACTTTCCTAATTGGGTAGGCCAATGATATTATTTCTAATAATTTCTGTTCTAAGCAATTTGGTAATTGCATTGGTGCATTTTACAATTTAATAATGCTCAAGCTTCTTAATAATTAAAATAATTAGGGCTCTTTTCTATAAAAACAGCTCTTTGACAGAAGAGATGTTAAGAACTCTGCTCTTCCTTATAAAGTTACATTCCAGTTGCTGTTATGGTCAATAAAGAGCTGACAACCGGCTGCTTATTTTGCTCCAAGGTACATAAACATTACTGGGACACGCCAATGCTAATGTAACAATGTTTCTAAACACAAAGCAGCTACAAAACCATTCCCTTCCCGTCCCTCCCCCGCCCCCAACAGTATAATTCCTTATGACAAGACATTAACACTTTCTTAAATTGCTTAATTACTGTGCAACTTGCTGGCTGAGTAACAAGCTTATATAGCTTTTAGTTTTATAAATAGTGACTTCTGCCCCCCTTCCCCAACTTCAGCCTTTAAAGCCCACCATACCCAGTTACTAAGCTTTTTAAAACAGAAGCAGATTCTTTAGCATGAGCAAAAAGCCCAAAAAACAAAGCAGTTGCATCTACAACAAATTCAGATCAAAGAAAATAAAAGCTGGTGTAAAGAATAAACATACCGCTTTCTTGTAGTTTTGAGAGTGCATTTACGACCGGTATAAAATATGATAGAAACAGTTCATATAGTAGTCCAACTACTGACTTTAAGCTGTAAGCCACACACACAAATGGAGGCCCTGGCAGGCTTGAGAAGGTGTGGTGGTGTTATATGTATAGTTTGCAGTCCATTGCAAAACCTTCACTTGTATATACTTTATTGCACTGGAAACCTCTTAGCTTAACTCCAAAAGCCATCTTGGTGTTCAGTCCTTTAAAGCCAAAAATAGGGGGGCGCTGCCAGGTTTCCTCCTACCTACTCGTTACAGTGTCCTTTTTTTTTTTTAAGCTCAAGGAAATGGGGACTCTTGCTGGGGCTCTGTACCTACCACAGGATGTTTCCACAAAAAGGAAACTTAACCAAAGGTTTCAGCCCAAACCATACATCAGTCTGTATGCAAAGTGGCTACCACGGGGAAAAGGTGTTTGGCAGAAGGGCTAATATCAGTTCTTTGCAAAGACTTCTCCAATTCTGTAACAAGTTATACCCCCTTTTTTCTGGAAAATGATGTTAAGTTCATATAGCAGTGATCAATAACCATGTCGATCCTCTAAAAATACTTTAAGTCCACAGGTACTGCCAGCATCTGGAAAGGTTGTATATACAGACACAGCAACAGCCATTCTTTTTGGTTTGTTGCCGGGTCTCCAAGGGCCACTTGATCCCTTTTGAAAGAACCTACTGTTTTCAGAAGCTCAGCAAGATGTGTGAATTCAGTGGTTACATGTTAGAGAATATTTGGCAATGGGGTTAACACATCACGGTGACACAATTTGAAACAGTCCCAATAATGCTCCTCTTGAATATCAAAATAACTTAAATATTTTATCCTCAAAATGAGGCGGCATCTTCTGCAAAATTCTAAGTGATCCTTATAAAAGTCCCATATTTGATAAGGCTTATCCAGAGACACACCTGAAAGAAAAGGCTTTTACAAGACATTAACACATTTTAGGCATATAAATATTTCCTCCTCTCCATCTAGCCTGCTCATAATCAAGCCAAGTTTACCTACAGCTAGCATTACACGTTGCATTAGCTCAATAAATGATCTAGTCTAAACTAGAGACAGAACTTTAAGAGCTTTTTTCTGCAAAAGCAAAGATCCCCATTTTCCTCTTGAAAAATGACAGACCGGGGAACCATGTGAAATCCTCAATGAAGCCACAAACTTGTCCATGCAGCTTGATTTGAGGATTTTCTCTCTTCTTTATCGCAGGGAAAGCTTTGACGAATCACATTCCTCCATCACGTTATTCTGACACATGTGCCTATTATCAGTCCAAAGAACGTTTCTAACCTTCCCACGTCCCGAACGGGGTCTCGACGGGATGGGCGTCCTCTTGATCGGGGCTGTGAGTGCATTCTTCTCTTGTGCCTCATTTTATGAATGACTTGATACAAGTCAATACTTTCATCAGGAGGGAAGAGAAGACAAAGTTGGGTTCCACATTCCGGCTCAATTTCCTAGAATTAGTTAGAAGTTCAGTAGTGGTTTATAAACTGAAGAAATGAAACTCTCCCCAAATACACTGACAACATACATTTAAGGAAAAAAAAAAAAAAAGACACTTCGAAGATATTTCAGTATCACTAGAGACAGCAAAATTCACTTACGTTACCTTTCACTCTTTAGGCACTACATAGAATTTTCATAAAATAGTCCAACACTTTGGGTAACCATATCTTCCCATGAGACATACAGGCCACATCACTGTTTTGCTATAAAATCAGAGGACTGTTTTTCATCACAAAGAAAATGATCACCTATTACAGAAAGAAAAGTGACACACATAGGAAAAAAAAATCCATCCCAGCCTTCATATATAAAGCCATGGCCTGATGAAGTTGACTACTACCACTCGGTACGAGTTCTTCACTGTATGATAGACAGGTCCAGGAAAATACCAGCTCAAAGTCTGACCGCAGTCAAAACAAGCAGTTTGTGTGTTCAGGGTTATTAGGAAAGGAACAGGGAATAAGAAAGCCATTGTATCACACTGAAAATTCATATTCCACCCACACCTTAAATACTGGGTGCAGCTGTGCCCCCTGCACCTCAAAAAATAGGGGGATGATAGAAGTGAAAAAGCTTCAAAGCAGGGCACCAAGAATAACTGAATGAGTGCAACAATTCCTACATGCAACGACTGAGTACGTCGGGTCTCTCCAGCCTAGATTAAAAGAGAAATACTTGGGATATGGGGAACAAAATGGAGATAATGGGAGCATCGGACATCGCAAGTTGTATGGAGGAGAAAGGGACGGACATCAACTTGCTGACTCCCTCTCCCAGTACAAGAACTTGGGCCACCAAACAAATCTAGAAGGAGCCAGGTGCAAAACAATCCCAAAAAGTGCTTCTTCAACCTGGTGAATGCCAGCCTGCAGAACACCTTCCCAAATGATGCTGTAAAGGCAGAATTTCAGTGTACACATCCTCAGAAGAGAGATCCATTCAGAGTTGTGCAAATATAAATGGATAAATGACAACCACTTCAGGAAACAACCAGAGTTGAGAAGCAGGGAGAGCAAGCATCAGACAATGCTTGTCCAGAATGTAACAGTACAGTAATTTGATGAAAAAAGCTGAAAACCATGTCCAGATTGCAACTCTACTGTGGACAAAACATTAAAAAAAAAAAAAATTCCTTCACCATTTAATAAAAGCTAAGTTAACTGAAATCCTTTTCTTTTTTTTTCAAGTTCATACTAAACTACAAACAAGACCAAAACTATTGTTTTCTCCTGCTACATAACAAAGCAAACATATCTGTGGGCAAAACAGTGCAGCACAGAGTTGATATTTTCCATACAGTTTGGAGATTATACAACTCCCACCTTGTCTTAAGAAAGCAGAACCTGTTATTTTACCCACAGCTTGGATACGTGATCACAGCAGCAACATACCTGCACTCTGGTATGTCTGACAAGACAAATAGCCAGCCACAGTTAAAATTTGCTTAGCATATATTCTATAATGAGAGTCTATGCCCTAAGCAATACAGTATATATAAAAAAATGCAAAGCAGAGCACAACTGAAAACACCAGAACTTTTTTTTAAAACCTGATGTTATATGGTTTGCACACCATACAATGCAAGGCACATTACATTTCAAATTCAAAATATCACATAGTTTTGAAGCAAACACTGTTTATCCCAAAGATGACAACAAGAATTGGCACTGTATTGTTTCCTTTTCCTTCTTCCACAACAGGATTAGAAAGAAACAGAGTGCCTTTGCCACAGTGCTCTACTGCAAGTAACTGATCTAAAAACATTCCTAATCTCCTGCACATTCAAAGCTGGAAGGAAGCACCAGAGGATGTCAGTTACAGAAAAGAAGTAAGAATTAACAAACCTGTCCATCGCGTCCAATCTTAACTGGCTTATGTTCGTTCCACGGATTGGTCAGGTGAGCAGACTTAGTGAACGGCAATTCCCGCCTAAATATGCAAGTGGCACCATTTACAGTTTTGCCTCCGTTTTCATTAAAAAAAGAAATTAAAAACGTATACAGCAGGAGATTACATATAAAATAATCCTTTTATTCTTTGTACTGTCAGGTCTCTGAACACATTCTTATGTTCTACATATTGGTAACTGAAGATTTCACTTTGACTTATTCCAGTATTAATATAGTCCATACTATGACAGGCTCTCCTTTTAAAGGAAATATTTTGGTCTTTGTGCAATATTGAGATTGTGCTTGTTTATTATCTCACCATCTGAATACACTGACCAGTCTCTACATGATGTGGTAGCTCTTGGCACCTATCGAAATAAATCCCTGAGTACTGACCTAACTATGAAGCTAGAAGTGCTTTGAGCTGGAGGTGGGAGTCAGTAGCTTCAAGAGGACCTTTCCAGCACAGATTTTTCTCTAATTCAAAGTCTTACTTTTCCTGTATTTAGTCTTTCTGGCAGTCCAAAGTACTTGTACAACCATGCAACATCTTTCACAGGACTACCGTAACTTTTTCCTTAATAGAGATTTAAAATCTTTTCTGTAAGAATATACTCAGTTAAATCAATGAACATACTTCTCACAACCCGTACGTTGTGCAATACTTGCACGATCTCATATGTTGTTCTAGAACATAGTATTTTCTTTGTTTAGTCAGATCAAGACAGATTTGTCCTAACATGATTTTTTTTTTCTTTTTCATCCACAGCTGTCTATTCAAGGGAGCAGTGAGGATAGATTCCTGATTGAATCAAGTTTCAGAATGATGCTGTCGGCGCTTGAGTGAGTAACACACAGAAATGATATTATAATGCCTTTTTACTAACAACAACATAAATGCACAATTACTTACCTGCAAATCCAGTCAATTTTAAAGACACCTCCCAACATTTTCGCATTCATTCCTGCAGGCAGCACCCAGTGTATAGGTGATCCTCCATGATGGGACTCTGAAGATAATCTCGCAAACCCTAAAGGATTTTGTATGAATTGTAACAAAGATACAACAGAAAAGCTATTGCACATAAAACTCACTTTCACCCACCTTGATAACTGCCCACTTTCCCTTACCTTGGAATTTGCCACTCTCTCTTACAGAAAATATCAAAATAACACTCCTTGCTGATCTAAATGCAGCATTAAGCTTCTTTTCATTTACTGGAAGTGTAGACCATACTCCCTAAAACAGAAAAACACACACTCCATCACCAAAACAGAAGAGTTCATCTCGAATTATTTAGCTAACATAAATACATAATGTAGATGAGGAAAACAAGACCAAAACAGTGTATTGGAATAGTAAGTAATGGAAAGAAAAAGGTATTGCTAAATGAATTTCCTTCAAGAAATATTTCAGCCTGCCTTGTGCTAAAACTTTTAAAACACTGGCTTTTCAACCTTTTTTTGAACACTGAAGATGCATTTAGACCATCTATAAGACTTCCACTGTAATTCTAATGATGAACAAATACCTTAAAAATAGTAAAGGTGAAAGTTTTCATGTATGTTTCAAGTGACTCTGGGAATTCACATATTATATAACGCACAAATTATGAAAAACCAACAGAATATATACTGAAAGGTGGGCAGGTACACTTCAGTATAGTATTGCAGATTTGTTGAGGACAGTTTGCAGACTTTAAAACTCTTTCAGTGAAATGCCAGCAACATGAGAGACACCAGACTAACACTTTAAACTGGCAAGACAACTCAAACCACTTTGTTTAGCCTTTCATATCTCCACCTGTTAAGTAGTACCTTTTCCCTTTCACCAACCATTATGCACCCACACACAGTAAAACCCAACTTGTTTTAAGGTATCAACTGAGCTGAGATATAGAATAACAGTTTATTGAATTATTCCTCAGTCCATTTTCCAGGCAAACAAGCTTCCGCCCCAGAATAGGATCTACAGTCTACCAAAGTGAACGTTCCTTCCCTTGCATTTTTTTAGTGAAGGTAAGTATTCACGCCCTACTCTGAACTCAGATCAGTGTTTGTCTGATTCTGGTAATTCATTATAGTCACCAGAGAACTATTTGGGGTTTTTGCTAGCTTTCAGTCAGATTACATGGCTTTTGGCTGCTTGTGAAGCCCTGCTGTGAACTGAATAACCTTTTACGCTGGCACCACAAAAGCGAGTTTCATGAAAGTCTGATGTCAAAGCACTGATGCCTCTACACTGAGAGACTAAGCATCCGCTCCAAGAACTTCAGGAACAAGGATGCTACTGCAGCTCCATACATGGATGAGGCACAAAAAAGGATATACTCCTCTATAGAGCTAAAGCAAACACCAGTCAGAATGGTGTTCACTGCACAGATCAGACCCAAAGCTGGAAGGATGGGTGCAAACCAAACATGCCCAGGACTTTGAGATTTGTTTAATCATTTTAATGCTATTTTCATCCTAATTTAGAAAATCTTCATTAATAGAATTAGCTACTCTGTGTATATTGTGTAACAGCAAATCAAATATTTTCTCTATAACCTGTTCCAAAGAACACATGCCAATGAAAAACCACCAGAGTGATGCAATGGACACCTAGAGCAATTCTTCAGCAGCTGAAATCCAGTGCTCTGGAATCCCTCCCGAAGAACTCACTCACACCACCCACTGCCAGGCATACATTTCCACAGTAAGGCTTCAGATCCTGAATCACCTGACCAAAACCACTCATATAGCGTTAGAAGAAAGCCAAAAAACCTTCTGAACCTTCTCGGAGTACAGCAGTAAGAACAGAGGTGCAGATGGAGGGGAGAAAATACCACTCCAGCACTCCCGATGGAGGTTGGCTTAGGATGTTATCAAACAGACCCTAAGGCCCCTTTTAACCCTATTCTTGCCAAGATAAATGGCTGATGGTCTAGGAATTTTTCTAGGTTACAGTGGAAGCAGAAGAACCAAGGTGCAGTAGCTTTTGTTGCTGCATCTACTGAGATCCAAGCGATAAAGAAAAGAACGCATCCAACTGCACACTTTTCCAAACTAAGATGGGTGTGTTTGAAAACAGACAAAGATCAGTTTGAAGAAAATTCCACATACCTTTGCCTTAGCAAGCGATACATTTTCATGGTTATTACTCTTGATGAGAAAAAATCTTGCATCTTGGAGAATGTATTTAAGTTTACTTGTTTGGTCTGAAAAGAAAACAAAGTATCAAATAAGCTGAACTATAAATACTTACCAAGCATGTTGCTTTGAGTACAGATAGTTGTTTGCTTCCTTCAAAATACACAGTATCCCACCCAGTTCCTATCTGTATTATCACAGTCAACCACCCAACCTGAAGTCAAAGCTGCATAGGACAAAATGCCAGGGGAAACCAAACCAAAACTAAAACTTAGATATCCAGGTAAAGAAAAAAGTAAAATAAAATCAGCATAATTCAGTGATGTTCCGATATGTAGGACTTATTTTCTTGCTCAAGAATCTTTGCATAAATAATGGGTAACACTCATAACAAGCACAAACTGTTCAACAGAGAATGGTGAATGCTGTTCCTCTTTGCAGTTTTAAGCGCTTCCTTTTTAAATTTGCTACCTCTGCAAAGAGCAAAGTGACTGAACTTTTAGCATACCGCTCTCAACACATGCAAAAGGAGCTCAAGATTCAATTATCATGCTCAGAACAATGGCGTGCTCAAATTGATTTATATCAGAACATCACTACTTACAGATAATTTAATCAACAGAGACAATGGCTTGCTATGGGGCATGCATTAAAAATTCAAATTTAAATGATACCTTTTTGGACAGCACGAACGGAAGATGATAATTTCTCATGCTTCTTTTCTGAACCTGTGTTTAGCCAAAGTACATTTGTTCAGATTGAGCCTTAATAGAGATAATATACAATTTCTACAGCCTTGTCACATACAATTTTCATTCATGACAAATTATGCTTTCTGGCGCGCACCCACACACACAAAAAATACTATTCAATGTGCACGAGTGTTTTGTTTTGGTTTTTTTTTTGATTTTGGTTTTGGGTTGTTTGATTTGGGTTTGTTTTTTTTAAAGTAGTATTTGAACAATTTCCTACTCAGAAAACTAGTCACTGAATCATCATCTTCCAAGTTAAAAAAAAAAAAAAGTGAAAATTCCACTTAAGCAACAGAACAGCATTAAAGTAACAAGAAAGCCTACTTCCCCCCAAAGGTATCCACACACAACATGCCAGAAGTCAGTATCAAATTACACAAAGCTACATACCCCATAAATCTCTACAGCCAGTTACATATACCTTAGATTACACATTAAGATTTGATGCGAGTCACAGTGACAAACAACGAAAGGGAAGGATACCTGCATATGATTCTGATGCAGAACTTCCACTTCTGTCAAAAACAATTGGAGAGATACCTCTAGCTCTCTTCCTCTCCTTCTTCTTCTCGTCTAAAAGAAGTCATAAAAAAATAAAAGCCGTATTTTAAACACAGGCATAGTTGAGATTAAAAAGTAATGAGACAGGAAAACAACATCAGTAAAAGTGAAGTTACTGTTTGGCTTGCATATTAAAATTGTGGTTGTTGCCACAAAACTATCATGCACAAAAGAAGCAAATGCTAGTTACTTAAGCTTTTCATTCACAAAAGGAATATGAACAGCACAAATCTAGTAAATCTGTGCAATGTTTAGAGACAGAATTTATTATTATCATATTTTTAGTAAGGGTGGGTTAGTGCTTCTTTCCAGCCTTCACCCAACTGTGCAACATTGAGCACAAACTGTGTTGTGATAGTGATATGAGCTCATTTGCTCAGAGCTCAAAAAAATGGTAAGAGAGAGGAAAACAAAACACTGTGGCACACAGGCAATTATTTCCACTCTTAAGAAAGTGTTACGTTATACCACAGAGCTTTTTAAAACAGTTATTACAGCTTCACTTGTCTTTAGGTTACACCTTGCTGTCTCTAATTCCAAACAGCAGAGCTGAGCTAAAAAAGGCAGCATATTAAGCAGGATGACCACCTATGGAGACTTCAGACAAGGAAGATACACAATAGGAATCTTAACAGGATTGCAAGCTGCTTTCCTAGAAAAAACAAACAACGAACAGCCAAACCCAGAAGTATTTACGTCATTAGCACTTCACATCTGTAAGTCAGGACCAGTTGTAATATACAAATACAAAGCAATTGTTCCTAGTTTTTGCTTAAAACATTTACTTCATTCTAAATTTGCCTTAATAGCTAATAATTTCAACTTAGGTTTAGATTTCCTATGCTGAACCCAGCCACTATTTAAGATTCAACCATCCTTCCCTGGGGATATGGTGCTTTTACCACACCAGTCTACCTGGTCACTCATCTAGATGGATACCAAAGAGCTCAACACCGAATTAAAATGAATCGTGTGGAAAACTAAGCCATTAGATACCCAAGAAAATCCTAATTTTAGTGTTTTAAAGCACTGAACAGCAAGGCCAAAGCAGGCAAGAACACTATGAATCCTCAGCACAGTAATCTGGATATTCAGAATTTTGTTTTACCACTTTCCAGTACATTTTTTCCTTGCCCATGGTATTTCATTAACATCTTCCTGACTTGTGCAACCATAGCTTACTTTTGACATGGTCAGGAAGTGGTTATTTTTGAAAGTAGCCGAACTTTCAGTGGCAAGGTACTTCACATTAGCACGGAAGATGATGCGTACCTGATGCATCTGAACCAGAGCCAGATCTGACTGACCCATCTGTGAAAGAGGCAGATTCAGAATCAGAATCGCTGGCTTCACTCCGTGTGTCATAGTCATTTCCTTCCTTCTGATCCCTCTCATCCTGTTCATATTCTTCCTCATCTTCTTCCCCATCTTCTTCCACCTCTTCATCCTCCTCCCCTTCATCATCTTCCTCTTCTTCCATTCCTTCCTCCTCATTCTCTGTGTTGCCTTGTTCAGAGGAACCACTACTGCCAGTCTCGTGATCTGAACAATATTCCTCAGAGTTCACCTCTTCTTTAGAAGAATGGCTAGATCTGCTTGGTCTTCTATCCACATCATGCCTGATTCTCTGATGTTTAAAGAAAAAGTGAATCAGCGGTCATATAACATTGTCAGGATGCACACACAGTCCTAAAACGTGCCTTACAAAAGTCTCATAAAATTGCTTTATTTATAAGGCAGCAAGAATACTTAATACCTCTGAACCGTCCGGTGTAGAAGACTTTGCCCTTCTGTCAATATCCCTCTTCCTCATGCAAGATTTCTCTGGTTGTCCTTTATAAGGTTCCCTGGAACTGCTTGACATTCGCATCTTTCGATCACCATCTGGGCGCTTGTTTCTGTCAGATCTCTGATACTCCTCAGTCTTGTATTCTGACACTGGCTTTCCTTTCGTACTCACTATTCTCTTGTTATTGCCAACTGAGGAACTCGGAGGCTTTGGCATCATCTGCCTCGAGGAATGCACAGAAGGTTTTTGCCTCTTGCTTTCAGCATTTTCCATCCTGTCAGTTTTTCTTTTTGATCCTTGAATAGAAAGAAATATCAAATTCAGCGTTATTTCCGATATCAAAACAAAAACTGTACAGAGGCTCCTACTTTCCCTATTTTAGGTAATTACCCTGTTGCAGTCATAGGGAGCATCTTCCAGTTATAGGCTTTGCAGCAACACTCAAAGCTGCTACTCAGGAACAGCTCATGCTCTAAAACATGTACTTTACTTCAAAAGAGGTACATGTTTCTTAGATTTTATACATGGAAATGCTAAATTAAATGCTTATGGGATTGGCCTAAAGCCAAGTCAAGAACTGAGCTGGAATCAGACTTTGCAACTCCTTTGCTCCACTTCCATCTCACTTCATTGTGCCAAAAAGGCAGCCATTTTCCAACATTAAAGGAATTCAGAACAAGCCAGACTCAGCAACTGCTCTCGGGACAAAAGGAAATGGATTTGACTGTTTGCTTGGAAGGTCAGGTGAAAAAGCACATGTCCATGAAATAAAGACTTTTGGACCTCACTCACTCTTCGAATCAAGTTGTAAAATCCACTACTTCAAAGACTAACCGAAATAAGACAGACATTTTTTACCATTTATGTTCCTGCAGGACATCCACTACCAAAGTCACATACCCTTTTTCTCACTTTTGTCTTGCTCACTGTCAGGGTTATACAACTCATCATCCTGGTCAGGAGCATCAGTCAAAATGTCATCCAGAACATTCAGTTCACCATCTGAAAATACACAAAAAACGTCAAAACCAACCATAAAAAGTCTGGATAGGTAAACTGCAGAACTAGTATTTACAAACCCAAACATTTCCTTTAGAGCTACAGATCTGCAACAAAGCAAAAATTGATGTCTTCTTGATTTATTTCCACACTTTCAGTTGGAAGGATCAAGCAGAGCAAATAAAAGAATTAAAATACGTCACAAGATGCATTTAGACCTCTAAACAAGGTCCAAGTTGGCTCCTCATGTCACATAAGCTTTGCAGGAAAGCTGACCTACAAAAGAAAGCTGAATATAAAAGCCTGTATAAAATTTTAGAAAAATGGAGACCAGGAGATAGTCTGAGTGCCATCAGTCAAGAGGAGAGAGCCTTATCTCTGCAAAATTCTGAAACTTGCATGTTGAATTGTCTCTCTTCCACTATTTTTGTCGTCATAGCTGTGTTAGAAGGGTGGGTTTTGTGTTTCACTTACAAACAGAAAAAACACAGTGGAGAAAGCAGTATTTATTTGCTGCATCATTAACTCTGAGCTGTTCTGAAAAAAAAAACCCACAACTTGATCAAAAAGCTAAGTGTTAAAGAAAATTCATTCCAGAAGCAGTAAATTACCACACCTGTTCACAAAACTTTTAAAATCTGTCACCATTTCTGGCTGTTTCACTTTGCCAGAAACCAAAAGAGATATATGGTGATTCTAGTAGAAGGAGTCACGAGCTTTAGGGCAGCAGACCTATATGCCAAGCACTTTAAAAAGTAAGAGTGAACTAAGCCTAAGCATGCAAAGGGAAAAACAAAAAAGGTATTAATTTTGGAATCTCTCCAAAATTCTTAGTTCTTTCCATTTTGTGATTGATTGCATTTTCTGTGCTCAGGAAAAAGAAACCAGAGCAAACCCCAAGGATTCAGCTGGTTGACAATATCTGTAGCAGATGCAGGTGAGGACTCCTGTACTGCATGAAACTGGGGTAATGCAGCAAATTAAGTCCTCCAGAGTCTGGCAGCTTGTCTATCTCAAACTCTTGAGCTGAGCTCAAGAAATTTTACAGCTTGATATCAAAAAAACCCCAAACATAATCCACATTATTAAAAAAAAAAAGAAGTATTCTAATTGTCTCTCTACTACGTACTACCAAATCTGAAGTCAGCACGTGCACTAACTTTCCTGCTGGCACTTCTCCACATTTTTGGTGGTAGGGGAATGCAGAAGTGATCCCTGGACTGCTCAGTTGGTGTGTCTAATGCAAAGGAAATGATGCAGAGAGAAGTGGATCAAACCTTTCCCTAGCAGTTTACAGTTAGCAGGCATTTAAATGCAACACAAACTTGCACCATAACTCTCTTGGGAACAGCCCTTTATGTTTGTAGACACCTATACAATCCGCAGCAAATTTTCTTGCTGCGACTGATAAATATATGAGAGTCAGATTCATGTCTGTGCAACTGCCAAACATGGGATGCAACTTCCTGGCTTGCATTCTGCTTGCCCACAGGAAGCTTGGCAAGTCCAGAGCACAAGATTTTTTTACTGAACACTAATAAAAAGAGGTGCACCAAGATTAAAAATTAAATATATCATCCATCTCAAATCACACATATCGAACCTCAGATTTGTTTCCCTCTTGGAGAGACAACAGCATACTTGAGTAAAATACATTTATCCTACCTACTGCAGTAGCATCCAAAGGTGCTTAAAGACTCCTGTATCAGCTCATTTGGAAATAAATGAGAAGGAAAATTTAACAGAAAATGCAAGTCTGACACATACTCTCTCCTAAATCCCTTCCAGGTTAGATGGGCCTCATTTGCAGCCGGAACCTTAAAGAAGGGTGCAAGAGACAGGAGCAGGATGAGTTCCCCCATCCCCTTCTATAGGCACATCGACCTGATTTGTTTAGAAATAGATTTCCAGATTTATTTAGCAGCCTGCTTCCTGTCTCTCACTTGCACTGGATACACTGCTTAACTGACTTGCACAAGATGATTCCTCTCACTCAACTGCCACTGTCAGTGTTCAACCTGAAGAGCTAAATTATCTCAGAGAGGTATCAGGAAAAACACAAAAGCAGAAACAGAAAAATGGCAGAGAACAGGTATTTTGTAGTCCATCACCACTGAAGTGGAAGGGACCAAATAAGTTCTTTCAGTGACAGATACTCCCAACAGGGCTCTCCTGCCACTTGTCTTTCATGGGATCCTTCCATGAACAATTTTAACTCACCCAAAACAGAAGGAAGGTAGCCTGGGAGGCCATTTCCTCTGCTGGCCAGAAGCATTAGATCTATTGGAAGGGTCCAAGCAAAAATCTGATTCGGCACACAAAAGAAATAAGACCCTGTCATTTCAAACTAAACAGGTCTGCAAGCCTTATTTCTGCCTTTTTAAGTAGTAAAACAGCATTTCTCTTCCAATGGGAGCACTTACAGCAGAAATCAGTTCAGCTGTAAACAAATGTGCATCAACACCTGCTATTCAGTCAAAATAACCCCTCTCACATGACAAATAATTAAAAGCAAATTAAAGTAAAAATATAACTTGACCATTAGCAGTGATTAACAAACACTAAAAAAAAAATTCAAGCCAACTGGATAAATAATTATAGAAATTTATAGATGGCAACAGCAAACATTTCAAATTCACTGCTCATCCACAGTGGCAGATCAGATCTGTGTCAACACAATCTGACCATATCCTAATCTACCAGTCTTATAATAATACCATTAAGGATCAAGCACCACCAATAATTTTATTTATCAGTTCTAACAAAATCTACTGGGAACTTTCCATGTCATATAGTTCCACAATAAATATTAGACAGCAAACCTTTACCACTCTGACAAAGTCATTTGGTGGACCCATATCCTGCAAAAGGCTACACGAAGCATATTTCTCCACAGAAATCCAAATGAACGCAAACCAAGCCACAATACCCCAGTGATACTTTACCCTTTTTATAACTCTGCAATTCTCTGCACTAACCACCAAACGGCAATCTGCTATACCTAACTTCGGTTTTGCTTCTTCAAGAGGATATTTTGTGAGGACTGATTCATATAATCTCACAGATAACATGCGGATCACTTCAGCTTCCTTGGATAGCGGTAATCAGCTATAAGAGCTGTGATTCTATTATTCGAGACTAATTATCCCAGATTATTATTCCAGAGTAATGACTCTGAAATCGTCCGATTCCTCTAACTCAGATTTACTTACCCACAGTGCCCAGAAATCACAGCTGACTGCAAAAAGCCGAGCAACAATCGCCAAATAAGATTCCGACAGCAGTTTCTGCTTACTAAAGTAACTACATCCCCCCACAGAAAATCCCGCAAAAAAACCCAAAACCAAAACGGCCTAGCGATACAAGCAGAAATAAAAAGCCGCAATAAAAATAGGAAATACTTTCTGCGAAAAAATAGCCTGCAGTAACTCGCTATCGATAACGGAAAACTTACGGCCCACGAACTTCTCCCTCTTCCCGCTGCTCGAGTCACCTTGCCCCGAGCCCGATGCCGCCGGGACACCACAGTATGAGGGGCCCTACTGCCTCCTGCTCCCCAACAAAACACAGGGAGCGCTTCCGCAAAGAAATCATCCTCGAAGGGTCACTCCTGACCCCGCTGGCCCCCAGCTCCCCTGGAGAAGACGTACGTCTGCCGGGGTGAAGGCCCAGCAGCAGCTTCCAAGGTGGCCCTGGGAAGCGGGGAAGTCTCGGGCGGGGATCAGGCCCCCGCCCGAGCCTTCCCCCTTCCCCGGGGCCTAAAGCTAGCCCCGCTCCCTACCGCCACGTACCCTTCTCCTCCCGGCTATCCGTCGCCATCCCGCCGCCGCGACGAGCGCCTAAGATGGAGGCTCCCTCTTCCTGCACGTAGCGCTTCCCTCTTCCCACAGGGCGCCGCTTTGTTTACGCTCCCCGCGTCAGAGCGCGCCGCGGGCAGGCGCGCGGGGGCGGTGCATGCGCCGCCCGGGGCGCTGAGGGCGCAGCCGCCATGTCAGTCCCTGGCAGCGCCCTCAGCTGCGTTTCCCTGCCTGGGGAAAGAGGTGTAGGGAAGGGAGGTGGTTTCTGCCCTCTCGGAGGTGCGGGAAGCTCTCATTTCTCGGCGTCCCCGTGCTGTTGTGAGAGCTGTGTGTGGTGTTGGAGTCCTTTCTGAGAGTCTTGAGTGGGGCAAAGTAACAGTGCTTACTTAAGCCCTGGTGTTGAGCATTGCTGTTCCCTGGTTTTCTCTTGTCTTTTACCTTTTTTTTCCCCCTTTCTCGTTGTTTTTTCTTTCTTCTGGTAATCAGGCCAGTTCAGAGGAGGGTCACCGAGCTGATGAGGGGGCTGGAGCGTGTCTCCTGTGAGGAAAGCCTGAAAGAATTGGGATTGTTCAGCCTAGAGAAGACTGGGGTGACCTAATTGTGGTCTTCCAGTACTTGAAGGGCATCTACAAGAAAGATGGTGAGGGACTTCTTACAAGGACATGTAGGGTGAGGATGAGGGAGACTGGCTTCAAAATGAAAGAGAGTAGGTTTAAATTATATATCAGGAAAAAATATTTTACAGAGAGAGTGGTGAGGCACTGGCAAAGAAGCTGTGTGTGCTCCATCCCTGGAAGCATTCGAGGGCAGGTTAGATGGAGCCCTGAGCACCCTGGTCTAGTGGAAGATGTCCCTGCCGATGGCAGCAGCGTTGGAACTGGATGACCTTTAAGGTCACTTCCAACCCAAACCACTCTGTGATTCTGTGAAATATGGAACAAGTGTGCTTTATCCATCCACATTATTTTTTAAATAAATTTTGGTTTAAAGTATCACACTTTTCTACCGTAATGTAGGTGGAAACTTTACCACCTCATCTTAGTCGCCTTTTCAGTCAGCTTATGAAGAAGCTTGGGCACTAAGTCGCATTTGGTAGTTTACCAGTATGTACAGGACAACCAGGAGATCAGGCCACAGCATAGGTTTAGGAAAGGCAGGTCCTTCTTGACTAACCTGATCTCCTTTTATGACCAGGTGACCTGCCAATTGGATGAGGGAAAGGCTATGGATGTGTCTACATGGACTTCAGGAAAGCCTTTGATACCATGTCCTGCAGCATTCTCCTGGAGAAGCTGGCAGCCCATGGCTCACTCAAAAGAACAGGAGGCTCGGGGGAGACCTTGTTGCCCTCTACAACTATGTGAAAGAAGGTTGTTGTGCGCTGGGGTTGGCCCTTTCTCCCAGGCAAGTATCAGCAGGATGAGAGGAAATGGCCTCACGCTGTGCCAGGGGAGGTTCAGGTTGGATATTGGGGAGAATATTTTCACGGGAAGGTTAGTTAAGCATTGGAATGGGCTGCCCAGGGAGGTGGTACAGTCATCATCCCTCTAGGCATTCAAAAAACAACTGGACATGGCAGTTACTGCTACAGTATAGCTGACATGGCGGTAATTGGTCAAAGGTTGGACTCGATGATCTTGGAGGTCTTTTCCAACCTTAATGATTTCATGATTCCATGATTAGGGCTGTGTGTAACTTGCAATTATAAAGTAAGAGCTTGTTTTGTCCACTACGGTAATTTATATGTTTATATCCTATTAGCTGACAGGCTACTTTGTTTTCTTTAGCTGGAGTAGAGGCATAATGAGGTGAGTAATGCTGCAGACTATGGGATAGTTTTTGTTTTAAGGCTGCAGGTATTTGCTAGACTAGCCTCATAGATGCAGCCAGTCAACTAAATGCCTTGAATTCCCCCTTCCAAAACAATCCAGTTCCAGGATACTTCACTCCTGATATTTGGTGTGTTTGCCTGTGCTCCTGGAGTGAACAGGTTGGTAGAAATGCCTGGTCAGCACAGCAGCTGTTGGCTAGCTTAAGGAAGCACTTTTCCTTTCCAGTGATGGGGGCTGGGGTGCCAAAGGCACTCTGTAGCACTGCTTGGTGTTGTCTATCTCGCTTCAAAGCTGTGCAAAGTCTGAACGGAAGATGAAAGCATGCCCTGAAGAACTGAAGTATTTGCAGAGAGAGATGATGAAAGATAGAATTATGTGATGAGGTGAAAATTATGAGGTGATTGTGAAGTTTTACAGAACAAAATAAAGGTACCTATTCTTCAATTTTGTATTGGCTTCTTGATTTGATGAAAGGTGATTATTACTGTAGTGCTACAACTTGAACTCATTCAACATTTATCCCATTTATCTGTTCTCTGGAGTGTTACTTTGTCAAATAGGCAGGACTTGACACTAGTAGTTTTATTGCCACTTCTTGATTCTGTAGCCAAAGACTGAAGCAATTCTTGTGTGTCTGTTCTTATCACATCGATCATCACTTGGGTAAGCTGCTTGTGGGGTGACCTTTCAGTGTCTGGTATGCACACAACAGGTTTATTTAGCATGTGTTATTTATAAGCAATACCTGCATTTTCTAGTCTTACTAGAAATTACCATGTGGTATTAACTTTACTTCCTGTTTTGTTACCTCTGGAAAAGAGAAGGTCTGTTTGCATGTAATGCACTAGATGGTGCCGTCAGCACGAGTTAAATGGAAGGGCACTTCCATTGGGCTGGTGCTCGTGTCTGTTTTTGTACTTCCCTTTGAATCTGCAGGTGCACCAAGACAGCTTTGGAGAATACTGTACTTTAAAGCCCATCATGGACCTTTTGGCGGGTTTCCTGCCTTTCACGTGAGACAAAGTTCAAATATTGGCAGCATGAGTCCAGCACCTTTACTGTAGTATGTTGATGGTGGGTTATCTGCAAGTGAGCATAGCTGCTGATGCTTTTTTCAAGGGCATAATGGCTCTATATAGACTAAACCGTCTCCAGAGGTCTGTTTCAGCCTTAACCATTTGTATGTTTTGTTATTGATGGGCTCGTGTTCAAGAATTATAGGGTGAGAGACACCTTCGTGCAGCAAGGAGCTGGTAGCTGTAGCTTCCTGTGTAGATTAAAATATAGTAAATCGCTGTGGAAGGGAGGGGGAAAAATGGTGCTAAACTTGCTAGTGAGTTCCCTTTTAGATCTTGCTGTGTCAGAGATTTGATAGATACAGTTATTTAAAGGGACAGCTAATTGCTTTGCCCCAGCCTGTTTTAAAGGAATGTTGAAGAATTCCCTCGGTGTCTGCTGAATGCCTTTCAAAACCAGATCACTACAGCTGCTTGGAAATTCTCCCTTTGAAATAGTCTTTCTAACATCTTAATATTAGCCCATTTTTCCTTCTTTTTTGTGCAAGTAACTGCTGATGGACATTCTCTGAAGACTGTCTACTAAGATGGGCCACTGCTGAGAAGTGACTAGGGTGACTAACAATATCTGTGTTCTATATTAAAGACAAATTTCGGCTTGCTTTTATGTCCAGGCCTTCTGCTGTCTGTCAAGGGGCTGAGTGGGAATAGTTGCTGATTGCTTGAGGTGTGTGTTTGGTAATTGGTTTTTTGTAGGCCTGTTGCAGGCTATGTAACTTGGAACTGTGGAGAACCAAGGTGAGGTGAGACTATCACTTTTGTAAAGTATATCAGTGTGTCTAAGATTAAAATGCAAAGTCCACTGGTTTGAAATTTGTGTTCTTGATCAGAGGATAAGCCTTGTTACTGCTCCTGCTCTTATCAAAAGGCAGACTTGTGTGATGCAGGTTAGCAGGGAGCCACCCATGTAGCTGCAGCCTGGTATTTAAGTCTCCACTGATACACCCATACATTTGGCTGGTGTTACCACGTGTATGATTCCCATAAAGCCTGATACCTTCCAGAATGTATGAGCACTAATGCTTGTCATCTGCCTACAACCCCAAAACAGTAAGGTGCAGGTTATAATAAAAAATTTCCTCTGCTTTGCTCTAATTCACTTTTGCCTGAAAGCCTTTCAAAAGCCACCCTGTGATGCCTGCAAGTCTTTTAGCTATGTCAGCCCATGGAAGATGTTTATAGTTAAAAAAAAGTGGTGATTTTTCAAGAAAGCTTCAGAGAGTGCTGGCAAACGCTGGCGTAGATACTCATGACATATTATTTGATTTAATTCCTGATTTGCACTTGAAGTAAGCTGCAGGAGGTGCTGGTGCAGAAGTATAGCTTCTGTGTCTTTCTTGTTCCTGTGCCTTGGTGCACTGGCAGCTTCCTGTTTACAGGGTAACTGCTGTATTCTGGACTGTGTGTCAAGGTCACGTACTTCAGGCCAGGGAGTTTATTGGATCATGGAGTAACTGTTGTGTAAACAGGAAACTCCCAATAAGGATTACTCAAAAAATTATTTTTAATTAGTAAGTTAATAAGTTGGAGGGGAGAAGGGGAGGAAAGGGAAACTTAAGTTCTTGGAAGCCAACAAGATTTTTCCCTGTCTCCCAAAAGATATGGGTTTGGCTGCTTTTCCCATCATTTTTCCTGTTTGTGTTTGTTGCCTATTTTTTTCCCCTCAGGCTTCTTCCTCCTCCCCCTCTCCCCTCGGGTGGTGTGATTCTCATGCTGACAGTTTTAAGGGTGATATCTATTTGTTTTCACTGGGTTTCAAGGACGGTGAGATTTTTATGAATAGATAAATAAAACCTGAGAAATGCTTTTGGAAGTGCGTGTTGTGAGACAGATTAACCCTGAAGAGTTGAACAGTCACTTCAGCGACAAGCAAGTTAGGACAAAGCTGAGTTTGTTGAATGGTCCCATTGATTTTGGTTTTGTGGGGAGTCCTGAAGAGTCTGCATTTCATAATCATCACTGTGATTTCCCCTTCTTTGAGCACTTGTTCTGTAGAGACCAGATGGTTTCTCTGTCCTTAGCCTTTTCAAATCATATGAAGTAAGGTTAAATGATACAGCTGAGGTGGTCTGTGTTTCTGCTGCGGGATACGGTGACCTTCGCTTCTATCTCGGCTGTCCCTTGCTTTTAGTTGCGCTGCCCCCAGTTCTCATAGTCATCACTGACCTGATTTAAATTGTTTATCTGAAATAAAAGTTTTGTTTTTCTTTCATGGACGACTTTCCAGAATACGAGTTGAAATAGCTTTTCAAGAGGCAGGACGAACACAGAGAAAAGGCAACTGTCCCTTTTGGCAGCCATGAGTAGTGTTTAGAAGGGCTCAGTCCAGCTGCAGCCTTGTTCAGCTTTGTGGGTTTTCTAGGTCAGTCCCCTACTGAATCAAGAGGTGGCAGCATCTTGTGTTTGGTGTGCATTTTGATTCCAGATCAATATGAACTATTTTATTTTCTTTGCTGCAGTAAAGGGGTCTACAGTGGTTACGGCTGGAGGAAAGGAAATGAAGGATCCCCCTGAAATCACTGTCATGAAAGTGCTGCTTGGCATAGCTAGACCTTGTGTGAAGGTGGCAGGATTTGTTCAGGTGATATTTCAAGTGGTAAATTTTTGCTCCTTGTGCAGAGTCTGTTTCCCTGGGAAACGAGAGGCCGTAAGGTTGCAATTAAGGTCATCCCTGAGATGTGTTTCTCAGATCTGTTTTTGACATTTGCAATTGCTGAGTTCAGCTGAGCCTTTATAGAGCTATGAGAGCTGCTTGAGCCTTACAGTAGCCACAAGATCCTAGCCAGACATCTGAAGTTAAGCATGGCCTTATGCTCCTTCCTGAATCCTTTTGCAGTTACTCTTTACTGGCAGTGAGCTCTATACTTGGAGCTCAGCTTACATGCTCTGCTGCACTGAAGGGGTGGGGTGTATATTTGGTAATCTTTACTCACTCCCCTCTGCTGTGATTTATAGTTGCTGAAAGTACAGCTCTCTTCTTAGCTGTCACCTCACTGGAAGTGTATGGACAATTACTGTGTGGTACAAACTGTCTAGCCCAATTAGACAGGGGTTTAAAGAACAAGCCTGACAAGACTAGGTGTCTACGTGGTACTATAGTAGACCCTATCATTAGCTAGATAGCCCTACCTTAACTTATCCTGAAATAGATGAATAGCACCCTGATGCAAACCAAGGAATTCTTTTGGTAACAAATATAGTGTCCACAGTATCCACACCCATGGGCAGCCTCACAGTTTAAAGCTATACACGATGGACAGATAGCTTTAAATAACATAATGGAGAGAACACGTCAGGTTTCCCTGTCTTGTGCCAGTGTATTTTCCTCTGTTCTGTCCTGAGAAAGAAATGTGGAGGGTTTTACTTTCTGATAGTATAGACTTTCAAGAAAGGATTGAAGAGAGGCAGCACCACCATGTGCTGTCTAGGTACCAGACTGTAAAGGTCACCTTTTCTAGCTCTTACTGTCGGAGCTAAGCACAGTGAAGCTTCAGTGTGGTGACAGTTCTGAACACCTGTTGTGTTTCTCTCTGCAGAGAGCTGTTCAGGGTTGAAGGTCTGATTAAAGACGGAATGTAATAATTGGGATAATGTTTCTGGGAAGTCATCTTTAGAGAAAGAAGGAAACTTGTGTTTGGTGAGTTTGTAGGGGTTTTTCTGTTAATAAGTAGTCCTTTGGGAATCCTAACCAAATTAAAACCCTGTTACCTGTATGTCTTTAGCAGAGTTTCTGACGTCTAACAAGATATGACCATAAATGTTGTTCTCAATAGGGGTAGTAGCCTCTTTTCCTACTCTGCTCCCCACCCCTTCCTCCAGTTCTTAAAATGTCAGAGCCCATTTAGTTTGTCAGGAGACACTGCCTGCATGAATGGTCTATCTTTGAGAAATCAGGCTCAGAGTAGAAGTTGCTCAGAGGTTTAGACTATTAGAAGCAATATCCAAGGGGAATTGAAGGGCAGGAAGCAGGTAAGAAAAAAAATGCAATCCATCTCATAATTGTAGAAATGCTTCTTTGGCATGCATATCTGGTTTTGGGTAGAGGTTATGTATATATCCATCTCTTGACCCTGAAACCATGAAGCTACATGAATGAGACCAAATGTTATGTTTGTTCATTTAGAAACAGGACAGTGTGTAAATAGACATTAGCAATTGCATAAGGAGTTAATGTCTCATTCTGCACATATAAGCGTATGGATGGTCGAGACATACATTTCACACATTTTACTGTGGCAGGAAATCCATTTGCTCCCAATATTGTTCCCTCTTGCATCTGCAGTCTTTATGATCAGACTCTTGGTTGCGACTAAATATCTTGGTTCAAATTGCAAAAGCTGTGCTGCTTTGTGAAGTGGCTTTACTGTGTTTGATTTCAGATGGCTGCAGCGTGCATCATTGTCAGGAGATAAACTGGTAATAGCCATTTGTGTTTGTGATGGCTTTTGCTTCTGTGATGGCTATAGTTTTTCCTATTATTTGTACTCATGAAACAGGTTGCCCTGTTCTTAACCTCTCATTCCATCACCAAAGGAGATGTTAAGGCTGTGACTATGTGTTGTCATTACAGTGCAGGTTTTGGCTTGTCTCTTGCTTTTGTACTCTCATTGTCTTCCAGGTGAATCAGTGCTGTTATCTGGTATCACACCCTATTTTTAAACCACAATGCTTTTCTGTTTCTGGGGCTGCTGGAATACTCATGTTTCATAGGATTGGAGTTCAGACTTGCTCATTCTGTGTCCTGTTTCAATCATCCTAAGTTTTGAAATTTTTTTCGTGTGAGTTTGATTGTTTATCAAATTGTTTGATTGTTTATCTGTGTAACCCTCATTGGATGCTTAGAATCATGAGTCAGATAGCAAAACTATGGGGTTTCACAGATCAACAGCAGAGCTATAATAGAAGCTAGGGCTCAAAGGATATTGCTGGGTCTTTTGATTCCTCTTCCAATTCACAAATGATCAACTACAGTTCAAGTGCTCTTGGCTGATTGTTTATTTACAGAAGCTTTAGAATATCTGTAACTGAAGCTTAGAAGAACAAGTTGGACAATTATTAAGAGCTCAGATACCAGAAGAGTGGGTATTCTATTGCCTTTAAGTTTTAGAAGTAGGATTCATAATTGGTGCTTTGCCTCACTATAAATGTTAAAGAAATGAAAGTATTACCAGGAAGTATCGTCAGCAGTAGACAAGTGGTAAGAGGTGAAATGTTGGAAGGAAATGATTGGACTCTGAATCAGTGATCAGGATCAGTATTGACAAGATTACATGTGTTTGAAGCCTTGATCTCACATAGTAGGTTTCAATATAGCACTGAAAAAGTTGAAGCTCAAAGAATTGTACATCTTTCTCAGGAAATTGTCCATGAATTGGATTCAAGAAATGTTCTTATTTGAGATGGCACTTCTCAGCCTGTACATATGTTCCTCTAAAATTTTAAATTATGTCCTAAAGGGCTTCTGCACATCTGGAGCCCTTAAGTCTCCTCCAGTTATGCGTATGTCTCCCACACCTTCTCCTAAGAAACCCCACACCATTTAAAATTAGGGTGCAATGTTGACGACCCCTCTCCTTGTATGGTGTGTGTTGCGGTACAGTGCTTTGGCTGGATAATGTATCTGAGCTAACTCTTAAAGACTGAGTCCTGCTGCTGGAAGCTGAGGTACCAGTTTCGTGGCAAGGCTTCCTGCTCCCTTGATAAGTCTTGATGAAACATGGTGATTGTCAGGGAGACAGCACATGTGCCAGAGGTAACAGGAGGGGCCTTAGGCAACTCCTGCGCCTTCACAGGTTTGCCTCAGAGAGGGGTTATAGTGGGAGCAGGTAATGAATGCAATAGATTTGAGATGACAGCAACAGTTGTTCAGTCCAGAAAAGCTTATGAACTTAACTTGATCTTTCAGATGTTTTCTGGGAGCATCTGCTCACCAAACGTCTCCATGCAGCTCTGTGTTGATACATATTGAATGTGGTTTATCCTTTTCTTCTCAACCTTGGTTCTCTATCCACTGTTATTGGACTGATCTGCTTCTGCAGCTCATCACAGCTGTACTCTGAACTGTCATTTGTCCTGTCTCCTTTCTGCTCCTCCTCTGCCACCTGGCTTTCTCTGCAAGGCACCGACAGGTTCTGCTGCAAAGCAAGGCAACTGAGTACAGCTAACCTTCTCTGACCCAGGTGTAGAAATTCTTCCATGCTGAGATGTTTTTTCAGACACAGCTTGCTCGGCAGTTACTCAGATGAGTCGTAGTACATGGGTCTAATTTAATCTGCGGGGTGGTTTTGAGTTTGTCAGCGCCGTTGGCTCACTCATCTGCTTGTTTCTGACATAGGATTTGATGTTTCATTTTGAGCCTATTTGTGGAGTTTTGTACGTTGACTTTTGTATCTTTTTTCTTTTTCGCCCCTAGAAGTACCTTGTGTTTTTCTGAAAAGAGTTAACACAAGCCTGAGGATTTTCCATTCCACATCTCCTAAAGTGAAAGCAGATGCAGAAATACGTAGTTCACTGCGCTGACTTTATCTGTCTTATCTTTGTCCTGGTAGTTTAGAACCTGTTCAACTGGTTTGGAACCAGGCTTCTGATGTATTGAAAAACCTGCATTTTTGTTTTGTTTTGTTTTCTGCTCCTGAAATTCGTAGCTATTACAATAAATTTGCAATTCCCCTGTAGTTTTTTTTTTTTTTTTCAGAACCATAAGCTGTCCTAAATTTTCTTTAATCTGACCTGCATGATTCCTCGTTCCTTGGTTTGTAAGGAGTAACTCTGTCTTTTGTGATTCTGAAGGGAGCTGACCCTGGTTAGCAGTTAATCACCAGCTGATGGCTCAGGCCCATCCAGCAAGATGAGGGAGAGAATCAGAAGAGCAAATGCAAGAAAAACTCTTGGGTCAAGATGAAAACAGTTTAAATGAAGGACAGTGTGCGTGTGTGGACATCAAGTGACACAAAGGCAGTAACTCACCACCTTCCACGAGCAGTGGTATGCCCAGCCAGTCTCTAAGCAACGATTACTTTGGAAAATATGAGCCCCAGGGTTTTTTGCCAAACATGATGTTATGTGATGGGGAATATGCCTTTAATCAGTTTGGGTCAGTTGTCCTGTCAGTGACCCCTCACAATCTTCTGCCTACCTTTTAGCCTACTTGCTGGCAGGAGATGGAAAAGTAGAGTGGGAAATAGAGAAGCTCTTGTTGCTGTGCAAGCACTGTTCAGCAATAGCTGAAATATTGGTGTATTATCAGTACTGTTTTGATCACAAATCCAAAACACAGTGCCATATGGGCTGCTGTGAAGAGAATTCATCCCAATCAGACCAAGTGTACGCTCCTGTGGTAGTAGTCTCTGCAATGAGTTGAACAGTTTTAATTGCCTCTTGTTTTATTTTATAACCTACTAACTACTGCTTTGAAGTTCTTTTTAAATTTGTATCATGTAGCAACATGTTAGTAATTCTTCCAAGTATTGAAGTAGAAATCGTAATTACATGTGTATGATAGGTTAATTATCTTAATTATGGCTTCCTTGGGTATTATAGTTGCTTCAAACGTGGATATATTAGATAAGAACTTGGCAATCCAAAGAGCAGCAAAAAAAATTCTTTGCTTTGGGAACAAAAGTAGCTTTGCTTTGGGAACAAAAATGTTTGGTGGTTTGGGTTTTTTTTTTTCCCTTCAAGGTCATTCTGACAATGCTAGATTACTTCAGTTTTAAGGCTTCTATATTTTTAAAAAAAAAAATAAACTTAAACTGACTTCTTTTCAAGCTGTTCTATAGGGTAAAATCATTTTTAAAATTTCAATTTCTGAGTTACTTCAAATTAATCAATTCCATTTATTCTGCTTGTCATGCCTATAATTTTGAGATGTGGCCACAGGATATTTTGCTCAACTTCAGTAATCATCTTCTAGTCTTAAGTCTGACAAGGTGGCTGTGGCACTGAGGAAGCCAGGAACCTTCAGATTTGGTTCCTTATCATGGTTGTCTCCTCATCTTGGAAGGCTGTATGACAGCTCTTCCTCTTCGGAAAAGACATTTCTAGGTTTTGTGGACCCCTTGGTTCTCAGCTGCTGTTTTTCTGTGGGAAAGTGTGTGGACCCTATTTTGTGGCACAGCCACCTTACAGTGCTTACGGGATTGTTTGTGAAAGGGACAGGTTTCAGTTCCTGTGTTACAAAGCAGATCACATCACATCTGGATGGTTTAATTTGGTCAGTCAATTAAAAACTCTTAAATGGATGAAGTTAGATTGTGTATGGAAATATGGGCAGTATCAAGGCAACCCAAACAACATGAAGTCTGGCTTTCTCAAAAGAAAGAAGGGGACGCTACAAGGTCCTGAATCCCAATGCCTAGGATGTAATCTCTGCTTAACTGGTAAGTGGCAAAAGGGATACCAGAGCCCTGGGAGCCTGCACCTGATGGGGGGATGCTATAGAGTTGGGGAGCAGGTGACCACACCTCTGGTGATAGAAAGAGCAGCTTACTTGGGGGAGAGATTGTATAGTGTTTGCTGCAATCCAGAAACCCACCAGAGTGACCAGAATCAGACCTGCCAAAGAGGAAAAGTCTCTTAGGAAAGGCCTGCCTATACACGGTTCGGATTTTTTTGTTTAATTTTGCATAGGCACTTTGCTTTTCCTGCTTAAAAAGTTAATTTTAGTTTGTAGTAAAATTTCTCTTTTTAAGTTGGAAAGTCTTTTAAATTTCTGCAGAGCTTGCCGCTCCAGAGATGTCTTGATAGATGCAGCTAGGGAGGTCAACTTAGCAGGTGAGAGCTACTACAGATGGCTGTGTGCAGGCAGGCTGCTTGGCAGCCCCAGCTGGCCTGGGCTGCACAGACACTGCCTTCCTGACTACCTGCTGGCAAGGAATGGTGCGTGGTGATGGCTTTCCCATCTGCTATTGCACAGGACAGTAGGACATGGCTTTCTTCCGAGTGAGAAACTGGGCACTATTCGCAGATTAACAGTCGAGGGGCTTTTTGCTGTTTTCTAGGATCAGAGGCTTTAGCCATTAAGCAATATCTCCATGCCTGTCCTAGCCCCTGCTGTCTGCCTGTCTGCATTGCCAGCACTGCTCACAGAGCCAAAGTCAGCATTTTTGCTGCTTTCTCAAGATTCCTGCTGTTGCAGTGAGGCCAAGAAAGTCTGGTTTGTATGGATCTTTGTCTGACTGGCTTTTGGTCAGTGTTGTTGGCTGCGTCACTGATCACCTCACCCCTGAGATTTCCCTTGTATCTAGGAGCCCTGAGTTCAAACACCAGCCTTTCATCAGTACAGGTGTAAGTATCATCTCCCTTTCATATGGTGGCATCGCACTATTGAGGGTAAGTACATAGGAAATGTGGTGGCAGAAGACTTTTTTCCCCATAAGAAACCAGGCTGTGGTATTTTTTTCTGGGTCTGATACCAGTCTGATACAGATCCAAAATCAGATCTGCTACTTCACTTGTAGTTCAAAAGAAAAATGGAAATACTAGAGGTGGGTATAGTCCAGTGATCAGGTCATCTGCTGTGGGAGATACTGTAAGGATGTGCTTATTGCATGTTCTTTCTCTTTTACTACACAGCTTTGTAATGTAGTTGTCTAAGTGCAAGTTGAGTAGGACCAGAACAGTTGTACCTCACAGTGATCCTGGTTTAATTAATGCAGTAGCTTATGTCTTAGTGGCCAATGTCAGTTGTGCAGAACTTCGTCCCTGGGAGATCCTTGTTTTTATGACCCATTTGCTGATTGCTTTGATATGTGCTATGTGAGGTCTTCTGCAGCTTTGCCACAGCTGGAGACAAATTCCCTCCAGTTACAAGTAACAGTGATGTCAGTCCAGAACTGCCCTGTTACTTAAAGCTGGATAGTCAACTGCTTTATACTTTTCATAAATATTACACAGTTGTTTGTCACATTCATATCTTGCAGCAAGGTAGTAATTGGATAATGTGTGACAACCCACTGTAAATTCATTGCTTTTAATTTCACTAAATGCCTGTAGCTTTCGCATGATTTGATAATTTTGCAAGTGCTGGAACTTAAACCTGGCCCTGCAGGTGGTTAAGTCATGTCTCTTCTCTAGTGTGATATCTCTGCCTGTGTCATGCTGTGTTAAGGAGTGAAAATTAGAGAGAGGTGCTTCCTTTTTTTGTTTGAGAAAGGCTGAGGCTTGTTCTGGCTATAAGTGCTTAGAAATGTTGGCAGAGATATCAGAAAATACAGTGATTAAAACTATCATAGTCCATGGTCCCCTGCTGTTTTGGTGGCATGTTTGGTTCTTCCCACCTTGCTAGGCAAATTGCTGAGCTTTTCAGGCCTTGGGTTTGTCATCTCATTCTCTCTAGATGCTTAGCTAAGAACGTTACAGAAATTTTGCTGCCTGTCCAACTTCTGCTCTTGAGTTTATTGTCATGTGCTGATGGTCTGTTTGATTTGCCAGCTACCTTATGTATGGGGAAGTAGCATCCTGAGAACCAGCTCAAGTTTTAATGTTGTAACTCCTGTTACACATCTGAGTCTTCAGGGTGGAAATCTTCTATTCTCCCCTTTGTCACGCTCCACTCTGTAGGAGTTATTTTTCAACCTTTGGTTGAATATTACCTGACCTTAGCAAATGCTAATAGAGGAGTGAATAAAATCAAATTCTGCTGGACACAGGAGATAAACTTCTTCTAAAGAAAGACTCCAGAGCACAAACCTCCCCAGGCTGGTGTGAAGAATTTCCTTAACTTTTTGTTGTGAATGCATCTTCTGTTGGTGCTCCTTTAACAGTGTGATAGTCTGTTGGTCTTAAGGACTTTCTACTTAACATACTGAAAGAAGATTATCAGCCAGTTTGTCTTGACCAAACTGTTCATCTAATCTTTCCTTGATCCTTTGTTATGCTGGCATTTTAGAACCCTAGTGTCTTATTTTGCCATCTGCCTTTGGAGAGATCACCGGCTTTTTGAAGGGCATCCTAATAGACTTCCTTCCTCTGCTCTGTGTTGTCTCTTTTTTTCCCCTTGTTTCTAATGCTTTTTTTGTCACAAGAGAATAAACTTGGCCCAGGCTTCCAGTATGGTGACCTGAAACGGCCTTCATATTTCTTATAGGTGTTTAATCCATTTAGTTGTCAAGACCTGATGGGAATCACTAAGAATATGTCCAACACACCCACACTGCTATCACTTGGAGGACCGGATGTGTGGCAGACATTCTGTAGGTAGCATTAAATTGGATGAACTGCATTCTGGAAGAAGTCTGACCAGCTAAACTCAGTATGGCAATGATATGTGGACAGCGATACTGGGGCACGTTAGTGGAGCACTAAGTAGATGTGTCTAAAAACCAACAGCTTTAAAAGCCTTAGTTTATTGATAAGATGTACCTGAATATAAATTGCCTAGCTATCTGCAGTATAAAACTCTACACTCCAGACAGATCATCTCCCTGTTCCAGATGTTCAATACTAGTACATAGGAGTCCTGGGAAGAGACTGACAGCCAGAGCCACTTCCAGTCAGAGACCAATTCTGTTGTTGGGGCTATATGATGTAACAATAAGCACTGGTGTTTTTCCAGCTGGAGCAAAGTGGCTACTTGTTCATGGTGGATTTTCATCATTTGGCTTCTCTTTCTTGAAAGAGAATGAAGAACTGAAGAGAAATAACCACCTTTTTTTATTAAATATGTATAGATATATATCATGTCTTAGTAACACGCCATTGCAAGCAGCAAACTGATTCTGGTTTTCCTTTCCATATAGGAGTTGGTTAAAGTTTTAGGTGGTCAGAATCTAGGTGCTAGTGAAGCATCTTTCATGTTTTGATACACCATTTCACTTTCAGCAGACTTTTTCTTAACCCCTGCCTTAGACGTTTGTTCAGGCAGTAGCAGCTAGTCCTCTCCATCCTGGAAGTGCAACTGAATGTAGCTCATAAACAAGCTGTCATTTTAAAACCTACAGTCTACAGAGGAAAGTAGTGCAGTTGTCACCAGAAGTGGAGGTAGGGGGAAGGTCAAGGAAGACTTTTTCAAGATGGAAAGATGGAGACCTTAATCTGAAATAAAGAGCAGTGCAGCATATGCTATTCCAGTCGTGAATAATGGTTAGAACACAGCAGGCTGCTTTACTTAACAGTTAGGAGTGTCTAATGAAGACCTAGTAGCTTAAATGATACAAATGAGTCTTCACTCCTCACATAATTAAGTTTTCCCTGTTATTGGCAAACATTACACTTGGAGTAGAATAACACGAGCTTAGATTTCTTCAAACTGATTATATTTAGATTTTTGTCTGGCCTCAGTAGAATGTGTGGGAGAATTTTGCTTGTTAGGTTTTTATCTTGCATCTTGTGGCTAGTGACAGACTGCTTCTTGCTGTTACAGCAGCAGCTCCACCTCTTTCCAACATCAATTAGGAGAGGTTACATACAAATTAAGTAAACTAGTCCTGGGGCTATTTGTGGGGATGACCACAATGATACGGCACGTGAAGGGGAGGCAGAGGGGAAGAAAAGGATTCATGGTTAACAGGTTTCTTATGTTCTCTTCTAATATTTTTTTCAGATATATTTTCTGTCGGGATAGGGGAAGGAGATAATAGTTAACTACAAGTAGTTCTGTGAAGGTGCCACACCCCAGTTTTACAGGAAGGATGGTTAGGGACGCCGGAAAAAGGGGTGACCTTTGAATTGCTTTTGTTCAGCTTGGTACAGCTCAGCTGAGTCACGTTATGACTCATACATGGTTGTTTCTATCCCATCACAGCACAAAGCAACATTATATTAGCTTAACATGTCGTTGTAAATCAGATGGAAGTTCAGGTCACCCTGCAGTTGGCAGCTGACTAGTGAATGCAGTTCAGCAGGTAATTGGTCACTAGCTAATGTGGGGTGACCTGGCTGATAGCAGGCATCTCTCCTCAGCCTCAACTCCTTGCAGGACCACCTCACAAAACTTGTGCCTTGTGATCCTAACTGCCAGCATAGCGAGTTAAATATGTGGCTTTGGAAGGCAAGCTTGTGTCTTCAAACACAGGACTCTCAAAGACGTAGAGCTTGCTGTTTGTTTCTTTCAGAAATCCTTGGAGCTGTTTGGTTGGATAATTAGAAACTTCTACTTAGTTGCCTACCAGGTACCAGCTTTTGTTTTTGGTGCAAAATTAAGTCTGAATGACTTTAGCAATGTCTCCCACAGGTTATTATCAATGTAAGAATCCTGGATTATTTATGGTATAAACAGCACTTGCTAACCTGGTCATGTCTAGGAATTGACTTTCCTCCATCAGCGCTGAACTTGCAGGGAGAATACTTGAAGTGCGTTATACTGCCAATGTAATGGAGATTTCTGGCCCTGGACAGAACAGTGGTAAGAGCAATGTCCTCCAGGGTTTGATTCAGTTGTCATCATATTGGCTTCTAATGCTATCTGAGACACCTTGGGCTGTATGAAATATCCTCCTGGGTCTGGCACACAGGACTTGGTCAGATCCTCACCTTTCCTGAGCAGCAGTTGGAGCCTGTGTGTGACAGAGATATCAGCACAGGCACAGAGCTGCCTGCTGTTGGCTCCTTTGGTCTTGAAGAAAAAGGCAGAAGAGCCAGTCCAGCTGACTGCTAGGCTAAGGGGATGGGGAGCTGATGCTTGTGAATGTCAGCTACTAGTAGTTTTGCCCACAAGAGTGTCAGTGTTTGAAGCACAGCTTATATTACGAGAGCTTCTCCCTCCCCCTGCAGCTGGATATGTTGGAAGTTTGTTCTCCTTTTCAAATGTATTAGCACTCATTCTGGTCTTGCTGGTGGCAGAAACACCTTCAGTTAAAGATATCTTTGTAAAGGATAACAACTTTGAAAAGTTGTACTTTTTTTATTGAAGTCTTTTCTTTCTTGACCAGGTTTTGCTGACTCGTGGGAATGTCATGGATGGCTGAACATCTTGAATACTCGCTCATCGTCTCCAGCATAAGATTTAGGGTTGCCAAGCACTTTACAAGGGTTTGGCCTGGGAAATTTCTAGAGTATTTGAACTAAAATACTGTTTACGATGCATGAGCACTAGTCTGTGCAAAGTCAACTGCCAAGCTCTTGTGGAGTCACCGTCATTGCAAAGCATTTGTTTTGTGGACTATGTCAGTGTGAGCAAGTATCACTGCCTTTGCAAATTAAAAATTGTGCAAACTTCTAGACTTTTGCATTCTGCTAGTGCTAACAGCTGTGTTGAATGAGCTTTGGATGAAGCACAGAGGGCATTTGCATGGCTTCAAGTTGTAACAATATTGGATGTCTTTTTGATGTAGAAGGAAAAAGATTTCCTCTTATTTATTAGCAGCTTTGCTAATATTAGCAAGTAAATCATGTAGTCGTGAAAGGTCTTGGCTAGAACTGTGTCTTGCTACACTTGTTCATACAAAGCATTTTTTCTAGCACTGGGTGCAATTTTTAATGAATATTATGTACTGGCCCTGAAAAATTCTGTATGTTCACCATGAGACTCTGAGTGTAAAAACTGAGAGGGCTTCACAGATGTTGCTATTAATCAGCTGACTGGGAGGCCATGTGCTGGCCTGAGCTCACCTTGCAGTGAAATTGCCTTGTTCTGAGTGCCATCCTACAGTGAAGCCACCCTTTTAGAAAGGCAATGAACAGATGAAGGGTGAAAAGTCACCATTCGTGCATGTTTTCCTCCCCTGAGCAGCACCATAGGTAGTCTGGCAAAGTTCAGAGCACTCCTCTCTGTGGCTCAGCAATGGAAACTGCTGGATGAGCTGAGACAGCTCATATATGGAGTAGTTTCTTCCTGTCCTGTGACTTCAAGCTATCAGCTGTGTGGTGGAAGATAGTTTACATGGTTAGAAACCATGCAGTCAGTTTTCTTTAAACATCATGTATCCATTTCTATTCCCTTCCAAATGGTTCTTTTTCTCTGCTTCTTTCACTCAAGTCCTTAGAATGTGCGGAAAAAAGGTTTAGTCAAGATGGAGCTGACTACTTAAGGGTGAGCTACCATTCAGGAGTACCAGTGAGATGCTCTCCTCCATCTTGCTGACTTGTCCCTGTACAGGAACAGAACTGGAGCTGAGTTATCACTGCCCAAACTTCTCTCCTTGTAGTTGCTGTGTGCTGGAGCATGCTGGCCTGGCTCCCTGAACAGATGCTGCCTGGCAGTGTCTGCATAGCAGAGATGACTGGGTGAGATGGAGGCTTCTTCCACTTAAGTCCAAGCACCTCATTTCTCCCCAAGTAAGGGAGGTACAGTCTATTTGTAGTATGCAGACACAGCCTGAGAAACACAGCTGTCACTAGCACTGTTTGATTCCATGTCCCCACCCAAATGCTTTGTGAGCCCAGCTCCCTGCACCAGCATTCTCTTTTTTTAGCAACCCAAACCAAGGCTTGGCCCACCCAGTTTCAGCAGGCAGGAAGGATAAAACATCCTGAGAACCCTGCCTGGCTGCAGGGAGATCACGTGTGATCATGCGAGATTATAACGTGCTCAGAACAAAGATGTTGCTGTGTTTTTATTGCAGCCCTTTTACAGCTAAGCATTCTAGATGTATGTCTCCTGCTTTAGCATAAATATGTGCACTACTGGCACCAGGGTGGAGGCTGTCCTCTTATATCTAAAAGAATGGGAAAAAAAGTAATCCTTAATAATGCTGTGTTCCAGCTAGTAAAAATCTTCAAGCAAAGACTCTCAGTGTTTGCAGTGGAAGGTTGCTGCTTGTAGAAAGATTATCTCCCATGACTGCGTACACTCTCTTTGGTACTGAGTGTTAGAGGGTACTCAAACACCTGGTCTGCACCTTTGTTTCTTGCAGGTGATGAAGCTCCAGGCTTACTAGAGAAGTCATCTGTGATTGCTGCTAGTCTTTGCTGCTGGGACACTTTGAGAGCAGGAGGGAATTTGGATCAGTCTGCCAGAATAAACCCTCTCTGAGTACTGGAGCTGGAGGCACAGGAAATTGTATACAGCCAGGGCAACACTGTTCTTGCTGGGCATGGTCTAGTGCACCTCTGCACAGCATGGACTGGAGCAATGAAGTGCAACAGATCATGGGTTGTGTCCCTCGTGTTGGTGGCTACTTGCATGGTGTCTTTGCTCTGTATTCCCTGAGTCTGGTATCTCTGTAGTGTGACTGTGACATGGCCTTCAGTGTGGTAGGAAGGGTTCTGAATCCATGACACTGCAGGGTCCACTGGGTTAGTACTGAAGAGCTGTTCCTTTTTGCTGTCTAGGAGTTCTAACATTGGTATTTCTATTTTTGTTGCTATAGCCTTTAATTTTTCTTGCTCCTTTCTGGATGCATGAGAGTAATATAAATTTCTGAATTTTTTCCCCCTCTGTTTAGCTGAGTTTAGTTGTCATTTGTAGCAGCCTCAGCCTACATAGGGAAGTGCTTCAAGGTTTAATTTCCAGTATTTTTGATTCTCATCTTACTGATAAGAATCTCATCACTACTTTCCCTTTCGTGATTCAGAAACTAGAGCTGAGCTCAAGATCATATCCACTTCCATTTCCTTGAGTCTCCTTCTTCGTACAGACTAATGACAACCTGGAAATGTTTTTGTCCTTTCATGGACAGGTTGC
This sequence comes from Cnemophilus loriae, assembly GCA_013397755.1. Taxonomy (NCBI): domain Eukaryota; kingdom Metazoa; phylum Chordata; class Aves; order Passeriformes; family Corvidae; genus Cnemophilus; species Cnemophilus loriae. Next base: position 58,429 of record VZTF01004243.1, read on the forward strand.
TAATTTCATCCTTCACAATAGGAATAAGTTAATTAAATATCTCTTCTTCTCAATACTAGCTTTGTAAAACAATTATGTTAAACAGAACACACAAATACCAAATTGCTTTGCTCTTTGGAGTCATCTTTCAACCCCTTGAGATGTATGCAAATCCAAAAACAAATTCTAAGGAGATATATTTTTGCTTTATCTCTCTGTTCTTCTCCCCTTTTCTATTTTGCCTTTAACAAGACTTGCAACTTAGTCTCCAAGCATGTGGTACTGCCTGTATGTGAACAGTCATCCCTGAAGTAATGGGAAGAAATCCTCAGCTAGTGGGTATTAGCACAGCTCAGTACTGGGTAACCCACTGAAGATGATTTGAGTCATCCGTAGACCTGCACCAGCGTATCAGTTTCTATTCTTGCACTAAGTCCTACCCAGGCAATTCATTACAGCAGCAGCTGATTGTTCTTGCTTCTCTGTGTTTCAACAACTGCCCAAGGAGAAGTTAAATACTATGGTGATGGTATGGACTGTGGGCATGTCCACGTCTCAACAGCATTTACGGAAGAAAACGAGAGCTGTCCTGGCAAACATGATGGGGAGGAGTCATAAGGATTGCTGAAGCAATTCTTGTGACACATTAGTGGAGCAGGATCTTGTTAATGGATTAGAGTTTAAGACAATTCTTCAGCATTCTGCAAGTCAGGGCAGTTCTGGATGATGTACATTTCTCAATTAGGGAAGAGATTGACAAGGCAGCAGGAGGCTCCAAACAAAAAATTTCTACACAGTGATTTAATAAGGAGGAGAGGTTTTTTAGGATTATCCTAAGTGAGAGACTGACTAAATGCTGCTTGACTCAGAGCCTTAGGTGAAACTATACGGTTTGCTCTTAAGGGCACAAAGGAAGCAAAACAAAATGGAAAATAAGTGAACGTTTACAGACATAAAAAATTACTTCTGTATCCACTGGCTTTGGATCTCTCTCCATCTGCTTGCAATACATATGAGTTCAATTAAGTTCATACTACAGCAGTAAAAAAGGACAGCTAAAGATTTAAGTTTGGTTGTGCTATAAGCTCTGCTGTAAGTAATGTCCAGCTTGTACACAAGCTGTTTGGACTGGTTGCTGCTGAGCAGAATCCTGACTATTCTGTAGCTTGTGCTGATATAATTTCTAGCAAAGCAACCTATCCTGTTAGTGTTTTGTTAGGGACAAGTCAAAGCAGTGTTCTAAAAGGAGGAAGTTATTGTATGCCTTTTCAAAAGCTGAAACCTTTGTTTGCTTATGGCTTGCTTACTGTATCCTTTATGCAAGGATAGAGAATGAAGTCATAGGATGTGGGATTTTTTAGGTGACACTAAGTGTATCAGAGCATTTGTGGATGAGACAGGATGGTGAGCTCTTTATCAGGAAACTCCAAGCTGTGTGCAAGCCATGTAGGAAACTTTGGGACTTAAGATAAAGCTATGAACCTGCTCTGGAATCAGTCACATGTCTGCCCCTTCACGGATTTCCTTCCTTCTCTGTAACAACCGAACCACGGTTAAGTGACATATATGCCTTGCTACCGTAGGATGTTCCTGCTCAGACATCACTAAATTCTTTTTTAAAAGTCTAGCTTTGTGTTAAATTTCTTCCAGTTTCAGTTCCTGCAGTTACTCTGCTTGAGGGCTATTTAGATTCTCATGTTCAGAGGGACTTGACGTCAGCAAGACGATCTGGCTTGGACATATCAGGTAGACCAAGAATCAGGCTCGAGCAGATTCCCAAGTTGGATTGAAGGCTTCAAGTTCAAGCATATTTTGACTTGAATTAAACAGACTATTAATAAAATAAACTTGGCAGCAAGTCCTCTGGGATAGCTAATCAATCACGACTGGATGACAGCCTCAGCTACCGTGGTGAGACCAAGTGAAAAGGCAAAATGTGGGTGAAGGTCCTTATGTATTGAAAATTTCTTTTGTTTCCTGAAGTTTCATAATGAAAGATATTCACTCTATAAAATGAGAAAGGAAAGGTTTAGTAGCTATTGTTTGTGTGGCCCTGATAAAGGATATTCCCTTTTGTGAAAGTACACTCAAACTAAGGGACAAGCCAAGTTGTAAAGTGTGTTGGGTGTATACTCTTATTTTTTCCTCATACAGAAGTTTGAATATGCCTTTTCTGAATACTTTAAAATAACTATTTTAAGATATATTTTTGCTTAATATTTAAAACATTGCTAATATGCTACTGTGCAACTAAGATACTTGTGTGCAACCATGAGGAAAAGCATAAGCTATGGAATTTGGACTTGCATTTGTAATGGGCAACAAGAGAGCTGTATTGCAAACTTTTTCTTGACATTAATTATACAGGTCTTACCTTTTCCATTCCAATTTTCCTATCCCATAGGCAGCCTTTCTTTCTTTCCCAAATGTGGCTGTAGACCATAACTGCGACATAGCTGCAGTGTCCTGTGCTGAGGACTGAACTCTCTTAAACTTGTGGCTACAAAGGTGTGGTGAGGTGTGTGCCTCAAGAGCTGTAATTGTGTTGACTTTTTCTTGAAGGAAAAGGAATTTGTCAGGCAGGAGCCTCTGTAAATGCCAATATTCTTCCAGGAGTTTTCTATTTTAATGTTAATTTAGAATCATTATGAATAAAGGGGATTTTATTTCCTTGGCAGGTGTCTTGGTAACTGGACAGCTTTGGAGGAAAAAAAGATGAAAAACATGCTTGGCTCATTAATTACTGATGCATTAATGTCATCTCAGTGTCCCCATGTGAAAGAAAAAGTAACTTTCTGCCTTGACTTCAGGTAAGTGCCTGTTGTATACCATACCTCACCTGCCAAACTTTGGGAGGATCTAAAAAAATGACAGTGTATGTCTGAAATTAATTTCAAAAAAGAGTGGCAAATTTTGGTCATGTGCAAGATATGAGGTGCTTTACTTTAAGCTCTCTCAGATCAGAAACTCTGTCCAGCTAAACTGGGGGGCCACAGCCCCTTTCTGGAGCCTGATGTGTCATCAGATGCAGACCATGCAGAGAGGGCAATCTGTAGCCGGGAATGCCTGTTGCTGCAGAGCACAAGCCTGTCTGTACCTGGAGCCTGATGCACTGTCAGGTGCTGAGAACATAGTGCCTATAGCTTCTTGGAAGTAAGACTAAATGATCATTGTAGGATCCTTCCAGTTGAACTATTCTGATGAGAAGTGTGCCGTGGTTCCTCAGCTGTCTAAGAGTAAAGACACCAATATATCCTTCCTGTGGCTGCTGGTCAAGGTAGGCAGATCAGACCACATTTTTCTTAGGACACAGATGGCAAAAACACCGATTCCAAGCTGTCAGTTCTTCTATCAAAGGATTAATAGTACTTTGTTATTGTTATGGAGGAATGCCTGTCAGCTAAATGAACTAGATCCTTGTGGAGTAATCAGTGGAGGGCACCTAGAGAATATGAGATACAGCAGTAAGATTATGGTCCTTCCTGAGAGTGTTTTTTAAACTTCCAGTGATCTGAGTCGGGAAATTCTTGGATCTCAAAGCTGAATCCTCATATTTAAGAGCTCTGTGTGGCATTTTCTTCCACAAAACTGATTATTCCATTTGAATGTGCAAAATAGTTGACGTTTTACATACCTTGAAGCAAAGAATCACATACCTGACCTCTTCATTATATGTCAGTATTTTCTTGTGCTTATTTTAATTCGGCCACTCTTGTTTGAAGTCCCCTAGTTATTGTATGAGGAGAAACTGTGAACAGTGGTTTCTTCCTCAAGGCTTTTTTTCCCTCCTTTGCCAGGCAAGATGCATTTGCTCTGAGACTAACAGGATGTCTTGAAATAGGCTGTCTGTCTCTAGAAAACATGCACTTAAAGGTTTCTCTTTTAGGGGGTTTTTATAATTTTATATGATTTCCATCTTTGAAATTCAGCATGTCAGTAGTTGATTTTGTTTTGGGCATCTGTAGAAATGCTGAATCTGATGCTGGTATAGTTCAGACAGGAAGATGATAAACCAATTGCTTATACTGGTCAGGACTGAATCAAGAGTGTTGCTTCTGATTTTGTGGATTTCCTAGCTGCGTGTTCCTGAAACAGTTATTTACAGCATCCAGAAATCCAGTATTATCGAAGTGATCAATGTAAAAGGTTGCGCATTTTACTTCAGAGTAATTAAAATAATTGGAATGATAGTTCCTGGGATTTCCACATTCCATTGCCTTCCTGCCACCATGTTTCCTTTATACATGCAGTGTCCAAGTCCTTTTTTAGGGTAAGCATTCTGGATCTGCCATCAATGTCTTGGAAAAATCTGTGGAACATAGAAACCATTGTTCTGGCTTTCTTTCACTGTATCCTGTTCATATCAGACTTTTAAAAACTTTTTTTTTGTTTACTATGTTACTTTTGCGTAACTTCCGTCGCATTCTTTACTTGAGGTTGCAGTGCCTACCGTATGATTCAGAACAGGATACATTGTTTCCTGTGTGCACTAGTCTGCTTTCTTCGACTTGTCAGTTTGAAGCTTCTGTATAGTCTTCCTGACGTGAAGTGCAGATCCTGTTTCCCTCTCACTTTAGGCAGAAATTTGGTCATCCTTTGCTGAGCTTAGTCCAGTCTAGAAGCTCCCCAGTCCCTGGTGAACCTGAGCCTCACTTCCTTACTCCATCGCTTTAGCCATTCATTGAGACTTTGCCTCCTCATCAGCTGGATTCTGGCGGGGTTCTTGATCTTCAGCATTTTACGTTCAACCTCCAGAATCTTTCTTCTTTCTTTTATGTTGTACCCAGATGGGCTACAACCCCTGCCTCCTTCCCAGCATTTCCCAATTTTCCCAGGCTTTTTTTGAAGTTTTGCAGTGTAGCACCAAAAGGCACATAAGAAGACTGTCTCTTGAATCAGGAGCCAAACCTGTTTGGTACTTGGCAGTGGAACCACTTGTGGCTATTGCCTGTCCCTTTTTCTCATACAGGCTTTCTGCTGCAGGGAGTTATTGCCAGTTAAAGAAGAAACTCAGACATCTTGTGCGGAGAGGGGACCATTGACCAGGATTATTACATTCTTTATTAGTTTAGTGCCTTCCTGACATGAAATTAGGGCTGGAGAAGCTTTTCAGTGCCCTAAAAAAGTATCCTCAGTTTAACCTCTTTCTTTAAGCAGCAATAGGTTTTTTGCCTGCAGGTGAGACTATGCAGGGATTGCCATGAGGGCTCTGTGTTGTACATTCTTCCACCTATGGCACAATCAAGTCACAAGGCAGAGCTCTATGTCTGAGGATCGTGGGGTGCCTGGAATGAATGTCTTTGCACCACCTACACGCAGGTCAGGTAATCATGTGACACTCGATACTTTACCCTGGAAATTGTCACCCTCTAGCTAGGCTTCTGACTGCATTTCTCTTGCACATCTGGACTGACTCAGGTGTTCCTATATGGGATGGCAATGCAGCTTCCAGTTAAAGAACTGAGAAGCAATTACATTAAATGTGTCATTAACAACTCTATTCATCGTGTTTTGTAATAAATTATGCTGAGACATTGACTGAATCCAAATTACGAGAAGCTGAGGCTTATCTTTAGCTTATGCTTCATTCAGAAGAAGCTGGCATCCTCCAAAAGGCAATCTTCCTGTTACTTGGCTATGAACTTGATGTAAGGTGGAAGAAAGAGCTCCAGTCATGTAAGGTGTATTTGCATCAGCGTGTTACTAAGCTGGTGATCCCTGAGCTGTAGAGGGGTCAAACTGAGGTCATTAAGGTGGTGGAAAAGAGTCCCTAGAGGTTAGAAAGTTTATTGCAGTAAACAATGTATCCACACATGTATCTTGTTGTGAGGTCTGTCTTCTTTATTGTCCTTCTGAAACAAATCTGCATGTTAGGCTATGTAAGTTTAGTGGTACTGAGAAAACTTAAAATTGAAGGTTGAGAAATACTTCTTTAAGCTAGAGTTTGTGCTTGTGTGGATTGATTGCCAGCTAACTTGCTGTCAGTAGCACAAGCAGAACTTCTTATTTAGACAACCTGAAAATATTTATATCACAAATGTTTATGACGTAGAAGAATTTTTCCAGGACAGAAATGTGTGTGTAGCTAGGTGACCACAATTAAAATGATCATCTAAGGAGTTAAAGAAGAATGAAAAAATTGAATTTATCTGTTGTTATGAGGTCAAATTCTTGTCTGGCCAAACGACCAATTTCAAGGAAGCTCAAGGGAGTTAAGAGGCACATACCATTGATTCTGCATCAGTTTGTCAGCTCCATATCAGGCCTAGGACTGATCATTGTCTCTTGAACATGCAAATTTACTGCGTTGGTCCTTCCCACAATTTCTGATTTGTTCTTATTTATACCAAAGAAGGAAATAAACTCTGTGTCCTTGCAAAATTTTCATAGCTCTTCTGATTTGGGGTGTTGCAGGGTGTAGCTAATGCTCTGAAAAGGCTTCAGGATTCCTGGATGAAAGATGTGATGAAAGAAGTGTATTGTTATTGTTTTAGGGGAGGAATCATGCTACTAGGTAAGCCTCTGTCACTGAGACTTGCTGGACTTGTTTGTTCTGACTTGCCTATGACTCTTTTCTTTCTTAATTCGGGAGATAAAGCCTCAAGTCTATGCTGAGATGCTGCACAGTGTGTTGTGGTGTTCAGGACGGTGGATCTCCTGGAGAGAAGGTCTTCTTGCTGACCTCTCAGTGGTACCCAGAGGTGAGTGCCACAAGCTTGTGGCTTGCTCTTTGGTATTTTGGGCAGCATGGCTACATCGTGTGTAGATTTACAGGGCAGTTTGAGCTTCGACCGAGGCTGTGGGGAGAACGACACTAGTTCTGAGCTTGCTTCTGATTTGATCTACCTTTCATGCGTCAGTAATCCTTCTAATATTTCAGCCTTTCTCCTCACCCAAAATGCATTTGTTTTCTGAGAATTCTCCAGCTCATCTACAGCATAGTATGGCAAGTCAAGGTGGCCTGTGTGGAGAGCAGGTGAGAGTCATCTCACTCTGCCCTGACTCTGACCTACCATTTGTGCTAGCGTGGTTAGAATGTGTTGCAGGCACAACTGCTGAACTAGAGGACGAGTGGAGTACAGTCGGTAAAAGTCGCTTCTTGTGCTTTTGATTATTTTCATGGACTTTGCATGCAGCCAGTGCAGTGTTAATCTGTGCAGAATCACCTTGGAAACACACCAAATCTGGCACCTGACCATTTCGCCCGCCCTGCGTTGGAGTGGAAATCAAACTGAAAACCCACAGAGATTATAACTGCTTGTGTGGTGTCTCACTTTTGGAGTAAATTTCAAGAAGTCAAAGAAGGACAAAGAGAGGCAGGCTGAATTATTTTTGAAGGCTGGAAAGCAGAGATCTACTGCTATAATTTGTGACTGCCAAACTAAACAGAACAAGGTACTTGTCTAAGACCAACACAGCTGGAAGGGGAAATCTGAGAGGTAAAGATGATGTAAAAGTTACAGAAACTTATCCTAAACTGATTGCAATCAGTGGCCACGTACTTAATATTTTCTTTACACTGAGATGGTCTCTCAGTGTTCTTGCAGATTGTAAATTGTTATGTAATGAGTAGTCCTCCTACTTCTACTAGAGCTTGTTTCAGAAGATGAGAGACTTTTTCAAGACATTGGCTGTGACAGTCAACTGTAGAAAGACGAATTAGTGATCAAGGATATCTCAGTCCTTGGCATTACAGTTAAATCCCACAGACTGTTGCAGTGGTACAGGAGGCTACCTCTATCCCAATGATTAAAGAGCTCACAACTTCCAAACAGTTTCGTGCAAAATGGATTAGAGAGTAAGGAACAGCAAACCTTTTGTGCTGATTGCAGAGGCGACTGTATAACCAGGGAGGCCTGTGTGCAGCATTTTGGCATCATGGATATAGTTGCTGGGAAGCTCTGAGTTAAGACATCCCAAAGACTGAATGCTGCCCTTGAATCTTGAAGCAAATGACAAGAGCCGTGTTTGGAGCTGTTGTCTTTACCCAGCTGAAGTGTGCTCTGGGGAAGCAGTAAGACCTTGGTAAAATTGGATGGTTAAGGGGAGGAGCTCAATTAGTAAGTGGCAAGTACATTACTGATGCTTTATCTGACTGCAGAGGGGTGGCATGCAGCACCTACTGTTTTTGTGGGCTGTTCAAGGGTGTGGGGAGATCAGGCTGATTCAGTATGACGCATAGAAAAACGCATACTTCGTTTCCCTCAGCAGATCCCTTCAATGTTTGGAAGTCTTCCATTGTATCAGAATGCTTTAGGAGATATCAAACATTGAGGAATTAAGGCTGGTAGGTAACTGACCTCATCCAGGCAAAGGTCTGGCAGTACTTAGGCAGGCACTAGCTTCTTCTGCATCAGTTCTCAAAGTCGGTAAGGTTGTTGTCCCATTGTTTTAGAAGTGCGTGTCCTGAGTGTGCCACGAGAGCACAGGAGAAGTGCTAGGTTGGTGGAGTTGTTTGTGGTAAAGGTGGGAGTGAAATTAGCAAGTCTTGCTTTGTGGCCCTGTGCTTTTTCTACAGACCTCCTGGACTGAGCCAGATATATCTCATTTGCTGCCATTCCCAACCACCCTGCCAAGGTAGGCAGCTCCAGGGACCAAGTCTGGATTTTCAAGTCACACTCACCAGGCCAGCAGATTAGTCTGTTCAGTTGTCTTGTGAAAGGTCCTATTTCTAGGAGAAGTGATTGTAGGTATGTACCTGAATCCACCAACTGGGAAAACTGGTCATGGCTATAAATGTGGAGAGACCCTCCTCAGCAGATATACCACCCAAACTCTGCCACTGGCTCTTCTGAGAACACTGGGTTATCAGTTAGCAGGGGTATAATAATAAAAAATGTAATAATAAATGCATTATAGGAAGACAGCAGTAGATCACATAGAAGAGGTTGCATGCTTTTTTTTTTTTTATGCAGAGCATGGCAAAACACTTTCAGTAAAGAGTTGGTACCAGAAAACCTGGTTTAGATTAATCTAAAAGCAAATCTAGTTTGGGGTGCTATGAGGGCTTATCTTAAGAAGTCAAAAAATAGCAAGGGCAGATCTGTAAAGCAGAACAGGGTAGCTGTTCCCTGCTTATATTCAGCAGCTCAGTGACTAGGGCCACATGATAAAGTTACACATTCTTTTCTTCTCTGAACAGATGCTTTCTGATCAGTTTGCTGGTATTGCTCTTGCTGAGGCTTCTGATAACACAGTAACTCAACCAGAAGAGATGGATAATCTCAATATAGTGAATCAAATCCTGTCAGGCAGAGGTGGGAGCTGAACTTGCATCACTTGCATTGTGAATGAATATAGTAACCTTTTAGGGAGTTTGGTACAGGACGAGAGAGGAAAACCAGCTTGTCATCTGTGTATTGTGCTTGTTTTTTGCCTTTGGGTAAATGTTCGAAATCCAAAGGTTAAGAATTCATCTGGGGCTGATCAGGAGTCCAGCCTGAAATCCTATGCACTTTCTCACTGGTTTCACAAGGAAGACCAGACAATTTTAGCTCTGTGAAATTTCAATATAACTCTTCTTCATAATGTGCCAATAACTGTTAATGTAGCTTTATTTCTTGCTGTATTTCACTTATTAAAATGTCTTGTATCGAGGTTGGATTGAATATATTTCTTTCTAAACACGACTTTAGTGTCTTTTAAATACTTAATTCTATGAAAACATAGCTATTTTCAAAATAATTCATTTGGATTTTTTTTTTTCAGTACAAAGAACCTTTTAGTGATCATAGTCTTTGTCTCAGAGCCAAGGTGTGTAAACTAGGAGATTTAATAGTTTGCTCTTTCCAACCTGAATTAGCTGTGATATGAACTGGAGAGATGCTGCTGTCTCCATGGATTATCTTGGGCCCCTTGGGAATGACGCATGTTTTAAATGAGAATGCGGATTGCTGGAGGAGGTTTAATGTTCACTGATAGTATTGCCAAGATAAGCAGGTCTGTACTGAACTAAAGGATCTTGGGTTTGAAACTTCTTACTAATTCACTGCAGGCTGAAAGCTGCCAGATATAGACCATGAGGAGGTGGTTTTCAGAGCAGAGAGGACTTAGCCGTCGAGGTCTACCAGTGGAGTCTGGCTGCTGATCTCTTATTAAGGTTTGCTCCTGTGGAATGTGAGTTATCTCATTCATGCGAATGAACTGGTGTTACCTGAATTCCCCTGTGGGCCCTGCTAAGAGTTAATTTGCAGCTTACTAGAGTTTGGGCAGTAAAAAAAGTCAAAGCCTGTGATATAAGGAAACAAGAAATGTGAGGCTATACAAAACACCAGACTCCAGAAGGCATCACACAGACAGCTGTGGTATTGGGGATCTTCTGAGGAGAACGCCTGTCTATTAAGCAGTGTCTCTTTGCCACAGGAAGAAAGAAAGAATGCATCCATGGTTGAAGGCTTTCATCAGCACTCATCAGAGGATCAGTGTTTCTCTTGCCAGTGAGTGTTACTGGGTGGAGCAGAATTTACTTGGTTACTTGAGTGCAGAGAAGACCATGCCTAATTCCTAAACAGGGGGATCCACCTGCCACTAAAATATATAACTATGGAGCTGGATGTCCCAAGCACAGGAATCCCTGTCAGGTGGTTATTCTGGTAGAGCATGACAGTCCTGGCCTCCGTGGCACCACAGCAAAAAGTCTAGGGGAGTGAAGAGCTGGTTGGAGGTGTAATGTGTATGCATAATGAATGCATTGAGTGGACATAACCTGAACAAGAACTGTCTTTCACTAACCATCCTAGCCTCTGTCTCAGCAGAGCTAGACATACCTAGTTGTGAGATAAAATAGAAAAAGAAAAAAAATAGCATGGAGGCTGCTGAGCTGGGTCCTGAACACAGACATTACAGTTGAAGGATGCTGGTAACTGTACACTGTGGGAGTTGATGAGTATTGGTGCTTCCATTGCAAAAGATTTTTTTTCCTATTCTGTTACTTGGCAAGATGGAAGTCAAAAACATCCTGCTAAAGGAAGGAAACTGTTTTGGTTTTGAAGAGATGGTTCCACTTTAATTTGTATATCCTATATACAAATTAATTACCTGTATGTGGATGTTGGTTGACACCTCGGGGGTGTTGGTGGATGAGAAGCTCAACATGACCCAGCAATGTTTACTTACAGCCCAGAAAGCCAACTGTGACCTGGGCTGTATGAAAAGAACTGTGGCCAGAAGTTTGAGGGAGGTGATTCTACTCTGCTCTTGCAGAGTACTGGAGCACTCATCCAGCTCTGGATAAGCCCAACATAAGAAGGACATGGACCTTTTGGAGCAAGGCCAGAGAAGGATCATGAAGATAATCAGAGGGTTGGAACAGCTCTCCTGTGAAGACAGACTGAGAAAATTGTGGCTGTGCAGCCTGGAGCAGAGGAGGCTCCTGGGAGATACTATGAAGTTCTTCACTATGAAGGTGGTGAGGCACTAGAACAGGTTGCCCAGAAAAGTTGTGGATGCCCCATCCGTGGCTGGACGTGTTCATGGCCAAGTTGGGTGGGGCTTTGAGCAATCTTGTCTAGTGCAAGGTGTCCCTGCCTATGGCAGGGGCCTTGGAGGAGTCCATTCCAACCCAAACCATTCTATGATTCTATGATATGAATGCTTTAAACTTTTTTATTAAAAACATTTTAAGTGAAATCAGTATCAGAAGTGGTGTAAGGTTTTATTCCTCATCTCCCATATTTCCGTTTCCCTAGGCACTACAGCACTTCTGAAGGTTTCTGTTTCCCTTTGCAAGTCTATGTGACCTGTGGAGAACGAGCAGTTCTGAAACGTTGGAGGAGAAGGGGGTCTGTGCTGCTAGTGCTTGTGGCTATAGCTGGTATTTGCACAAAAAGAAAATAGAGACAGATGGCTGGAAGGACAGTGCTGCCTGTGAGAGCATGTGTCTCACAGGCAAGGAGATGCTCAGTTTTTTTAATCTTAAGCTTTGTAGCTTTGGCATAAGGCCATGTCTTGAGGAAATCTGTCTGGATACAGTTCACAAAATGCAGCGGTTATGATCCAAGAGTACAGTTGCCTCAATATCTGCAGTCAGCCATACACTGCCAGGGATGTGCTGTTCTCTGAGCCAAGAACAGTGAAGGGATGGTGCTCCAATTGCTATTCAGGTGGAAGCCCATTGGAGTGAGGACAGCTGCAGGGCAGTGAACCAGTCTGATCGAGATGCATGGGAGGGGCTCAGGCTGGAAGCAAAAGCTCTCCAGTGAGGAGAGCAAAGTGAGATGCAAAAGCTGCCTGTTTCAAGCATGAGGCACAGCTACTAAGGAGGGGCAGAGGCATGTTGCCTTAGTGGGCTGTTCTGATTAGCCAAGAGGCTTGCCCTGAAGGGTAATAATTGACTGTCCATGAAGTATGCTGCAATTCCCTGGGACTGGGAAAGGCTGTGAGATGAGTATGGTAGTGTTCCATGGAAGGCTGCAGCGTATTGAAGAAACTGAGGCAGAACAGTTCCACTGGTTTTAGGTTTTATCTGAATCTCTTTTTCTGTTAAACCATCAGAGCTGATGGATATTCTATATAGTGAAGGTCTAGATGGTGAGAAGTCAAGGCCTCAGTGGAGCCAGTTGAGTTCTAGTGGGTGTTATTTATGTGCTTTTTGCAACTTGCAGTTTCCAAATAAGTAATCTTGGCCAGCCTGGGTTTTCAGACTCCTATCAACTGCCCTACAGCCTTGACATCAGGAAACTGAGCCAGTCTAGTGGGGGAAGCTTGGGCTGTGCATTGCCAGAGCAGAACTTTGCCCCAGTAAAGCAGGAACAACAGAAGGAGAGGTATTTGGTTTCTCCATAGCATGTGACTCCGAAGCAGAAGACTTGATACTGGTCACCTCTCCTGTGTATTTTGGTAACACTAAGCTGCTGTTTGTGACTACCTGCAGTTGTGATGCTGGCTGAAGCTCCTCTGTTTAAACTTTTCCTTTCCAGTATGCCACCTGTTTGAGTAAGTGAAAAGTTTGCCAGCTTCCCTTCTTAAGTAATGGACTGAGATGCCTGACAGCTCTCTCACTATCCAAAACCAAGCTTTTATGCGAGAAGATTAAACTTTAAGTTGCTTCCAGCTTCCCTGTCACTTGCTGAATACACACTCTTGCTGTCTGCAGATCTCTCAGCTTCTTCCTCTGTAGTGCTATCTGGTTTAGTTTTTTTCTCCTCTTTGCTTTGCTTGTCATTTCTTTCTTATGGCTTTACTTGGTTTTCTTCCCATCAGAGCAGAGGGTATAACACCATCCTGGTCTCCCACCGCTTCACTATCTTTTGCTGTCTTGCATTTGTGCACTAGACCCTCACCTCCACTGCTTATCTGCCCACTCAGCTCATTTCCTGAGATGGAGCCTCTGCTGTAACCTGCTCTGCTTTCACTGTGATTTCTCCTTTTCCAACTTGTAGTCAGAAAATCTGCAAAGACTTATTCTCTCTGCCTGCCTTTCTTCCTCTTCCTGCCTCCATCTTCTCAGGTGTTGCTCAGAGGTGGCTGTGCCATAGGCCTGAAAGGGGGAAAACAGTATTTAGTACATCTGGTTCACAGCAATATAAGCATGGATCAGTGGGTGTAAAGCAGCATGGTGAGGAGCCAGCCAGTCCTCCTCCCCGGGGCTGGCTGCTGCCATTTGTCACTCCAGGATATCTGAGAGATTATCTCAGGTGTTTTTCTGATACCTTGTACTAATGCAGACCATGTTGTGGAGACTCAGTATGTGGCATGACAATTACCACATAGTGTGCTGTGGAATTACTGGGGATCTTTAATAATTGTGCTTAAGGTTTTGCATCATCCTACAATACAGCTACTGAGGACATGCACAAAAATGCAGTTTTCCTAATGTTCTGTTGCTTAATGCTGCACTGGAGGACGTAAGTGGAGGAAAAAGTCTTCTGTGCCTTTGTCCATGTGTGAGTCAAGTTCTCAACCATTTCACAGGTCTGCTCTTGGCTTTCAGAGTTACTACTGGATCTTGTTGCCATGTCACGTTTACACACAAGTACCTCTTTCTCTATAAATTGTCTGTCAGGAGACAGGATGTGGTTGCTTTCAATGTATATATGCCTTTGGAGTAATAAGCCCCAAACCCTGTAGGGACTCAATGAATGTTACTACCCATACCAACTAAATATAACCAAAGCTGTGTATTATGTGGCATCTCTGGTTGCCTAGAGTATCCTTGGGGCAGAGGTTATTTCATCAGTCATGAATTACTACATTTATGTTCAGTTTAAGTGCCTGTGTGGGCAGTCAGCTGCACCTGAAATCTATGTAATATTTCTTGGAGTGAAATTGTCTTTACTAGCAATACCAGCACAACTTTTTCTCAGGGTGAATGTGAGGCAACAGAGACAAGTTAGAACACAGGAAATTCTGGCTAAATATAAAGGAAAATCTTTTGCCATGAGGATGGGCACTGACTGGACCACAGATCTTGAGTTATCTTTCTCCTTGGAGGTACTAAAAACTTGACTGGACAAGGCCTGGAGCAACCTGCTTTAATGGGGCCTAGTTTAAACAGTCAGACCCTCAGAGCCCAGACATCCTTCCCAACCTACCTCATTCTGTGGGGTTTTTCAGCTGAGCTGAGCTGTGCCAGATATGATTAGACTCAGGATGAACTATTGTCTTTGTACTAGAGTTGAATTTCTCCATGTTGTTTTCTTCAATACAGGCAGTGATTCAGATGGACAGAGCAATAAGGCGTATAGAGCCATGGAAGATCGCAGTCATTGTTGTGTCGGTGATAGTAGGCTTAGCCCTCATCATCGGCTTGATTACATTTCTTTTGTGCCATGGTAAGTGCCCTACTATTTATTGTTACAAGCTTTCAGGAATTTATTGTGTTTCACTTGCTACTATGGTCTTGCCTGATGATTTAGGCATGCAATTCGCCCCTGGTATAGAACTCACATGAGAACTTTCTAAATGCTCTTTGAGATTTGGACCGACCTGAAAACCTGTAAAAATACTCAAAATGTGCTTTGCTTGAAGCAGGGATTTCAGTTTTAACCCTCCTTTTGTTTCTTGCCCTGGTGTCTCCACTGGTATCCATGACTGACAAAAGGATAACAGTCTTCTGAATAAGCCAGAGGTGTGTCTTGTACTCAGGCTATGCACAGTATGCTTAGTCTTGAATGGGGTTTTTGCAGAAACTCAACCTGGCCCCTCTAGCTGAGAATATTCCAGAAAGAGAGAGGGCAGAGGTTTAGGCTTTTCAGAGCCCAGGACTCAGTTCTGGTTGCCAAGGGCCCAGTTTCAGTAGCAGATCATAGAATCATTAAAATTGGAAAAGATCTTTAAGATCACCAAGTCCAACCATCTTGGCTCATGACTTGAAGACAATTAATTCCATTCCCAGTCACTTGCCTCATGAATGAAGTTGAGTCATTCCATTCCCAGTCTCTGAGATACCAGTGTGAGTTTTTTGAAATGGTTTCCTGCTGGAATGGAATTAATCATGTTGCCAGCTCAGCTTGCCAGGAGTCAGTGAGGCTGTGGCTTGCAAAAGCCACCAGAAGGAGCAGTGGCAGAGCAACAGCTCAGCTTTGCTTTTTGCCAGCTCTGTGTTACAGGGCCCCTCTCTGCCATTCACATGAGAATTAGATTTTAAAATTAACCCAACTGCTGAACCGATGCAGACAGCTCTGCCCCATGTGCCTCTCAGAGAGGCAGGGACATGCCAGAGTGCAGCTAGGGAGGAGTGGATGTGTCTGAGTTGGAAGGGACACAGGTGGGCTCCTTTATCTCATGCTGTGCTCACCTCAGGCCAGTGAGAAGATGGACCCCAGGGAAATGTTGTAGTGAGTGTAATTTGGAGCTCCTTGGGATGGTTCTCAAAGAAGAAATGAGCCCCTAGATGGTCCATGGAGCAACAGGATGGTCCGGAACACCCTTTTCCCAAAGCGCTGCTAAAGCTGTAATTTCACAGTTGGCAAGATCCCTGTCAGAGCCTGCGACCCTTGCTTATGCCATATTCTGTGAGGTACCGTGTATCTTTGAACTGTACTAAAGATGATCAGCTACCTTTCCTTCTTTTTCTCCTCTGTAGATCAAGACAGATATTACAATGCATCTTTCCTAATCACCAATGCCGCCTACAATCCTCAGTACGAGAGGCAAACTACAGATGAGTTCAGGAACCTAAGTGAAGATATTGAAACCATGGTAAACTGAAAGTTTCTCTGTTTACATGTGACCTATGGTGAAGAGTTCTGCAATTGTGCGATTCGAAATAGAGTCAGAGGTGATTGTGCCTCATTCCTGCATGGCTGGCCTTACCTTTCACACCTTGCTGTTGCGGGTTAAAGATGCGTAGCTGACTGTGCACATGCAGATGGTAAGAACAGGTGCTGTCTGTTCCAGATGCCCTGTGGTGGGACTGGCAACCACAGAGCAGAATGGACAGTGAAATCAGCCAACTCAGCTGTTTATTTTGGATCTGCATCCTCTGATGGAAATTTAGTGGTAGCTTTGGTGTAGAGGTGGAGATCTGAAGGCATTTTCATGTGTTTCAGAGGCTCATGAGACTGTTATATTGTGAAAGCATGTACTTATTGGAGGTGCATTTTAACACACTCTTTTCTTTTAACAGATATCTGAAGTATTCAGGGGGTCCTTTCTAAGTAAAAGATACATCAGGTCCCATGTGGTCAGTCTAAGGTGAGTAACGTGAAGGCCAGGAATAAGCAGGGATGTGCTAAGTACCTTTTCTTCCTACCTGTTGACCATATGGAGCATTCCTGGCTGCTTATGCTTGGGTTACACCAGCAGGGTGACTAAGCCTTATCTGGTTGTTGCTGTCCTCCAGTGCTCACAACTGAGGGCCCAGTTACCTTTAGAGGTGAGCAAGGAAGAGAAGTTTGGCCTTATACTTCTGCAGATTGATTACCTGTACACCAGTTGTTTGTGGCTGTGATACAGTAACTGGATTATTGGGTGATCCCCATCTTCACTACCAGTAAACAGCTTGAGAGATGCAGAATAAGCTCTTTTTTGCACTTATTTCTTCCTGTGGAACCTCGAGCTGGTGTTTACCCCTCTGCGTGGTGTACAGTAGGAGGTGATTATTCTCCTCCCTCTGTGAAAAGTCTGAAGGAATAAATGATTCCACTGTGAGATACATGGATATAGACAAGGGAACATAGACATGGGTATAGTAGAGGGTCCTGTGTGAGAGATTTAAGCCTTTCCTCTGCAGTAATTATGTATCACTCTCAGCAGTAAGAGCCATTGCTTCCCTCTCTTTCACATTACTTTATTTTGGAGTTGTATTTCTATGAGGCTCAATTCTGCTGTGGAATATTTTTCCCTAGATAGCAAAAAATGCCAGACTTCCCACAAATGTCCTTCTTCACAGCACTTCTGGGATTCTTTTGTCTTTACCTGCCTCTAGATGGAATGAGTAATTTCCTTAAACTCTTCTACATCATTTTCTCATTCTGGTTTCTTCCACAAGCCTCCCACAGTGTACATCAAGAGAAATTGCAGAGCTTGGGAGCTAGAGTCCAAGTGGCTTCTTTACACCTGATCTCTTCCAAACTTGTTTTCACCAGAGATACTTTGTACAACTAGGCACTGGAGCAGCTTAGCTGCATCTCTGCTCTCTTTCCCTCAAAGCTTCAGTTGGTGCTCCTTTAGACTGTTAGTTTAAAATATTAGGTCCAATATTTTATAGTGTCAGTAAATGACCTCAAACTATTGAGAATGTTGTATCTAAACACAATGGATCTAACTGGCCACTAAATGGATAAGTGACTGAAATGGAAAGAAATGCCAAAAGACCTTTTTAACTTCTGTTGTAACTGGATCTTTTGAATGGGTGTTAGGAACGGCCTGTTGGATATCTGTTGAAGAGTTTTAATTTGCTGTATTGTTCCCACTGCCATTTGTGTCCTACTGATAAGGACCTGTGTGGAGGCCAAAGACAGTGATTCCTTCTTTGCTTCTACTCTACTGCTTATAACTGTTCCCAGAAAATTCCCTCTGATCACTGTCATAGCAAGAAGCTTTTGCTGCCTGCTGACGTGTCATCATCTTCCTTTACTTGGGCACAGCCATTCTATTTGTTCTGGACATCTGTGCAGACCAGACCTGTTCTCATATAAAGAAGGCAGGCAGTACAAAGCAGAACCAGGAGAATTAGTAGGCAAAGAGAACGACACCATTTGTTTTTGTTGGTTTGTAGCCCAGATCCTGTTGGAGTGCTTGCATCTGTTGTTCTGGTATTTAAATTTCCCTCTGCTGACAGTGAAGCAACGACCTGGGGTCAAGTCAACCGTGTGTTACTCAGAAGGCTGAAAGCAACCTCGACAAGCCTGAATGTTGACCAGTCTACCATTAGACTCACAGGCAAGTGCCTTAGGTTTGTGTTTTCAGCTTGGAATTTGTTCTTCACACTTTGCTGTTCTTAGTGTAATGAGTTTCACCTTGGTATGCAAATATGGGCTATTCTTGTTTTCTTTTTTTGCCTTCTCAAAATTGTCTGTTAGGCTGACAGCCTGCGAAGTTGGAAGACGGAGCATGGAAAGAACTAAAATATATTGGCAATGATTTATGAGTTTGAGCTCTTCTTTGTGCATCAGAGGCATTCCCTGTGTGACCTAGTTGTGTTGAATGAGATAGCCCCCCTCAATTCATCAAAGAAGGCCCAACTTTGTGACCGTGGGTTCGCAAACAATTTTAAGACATACAGCAAATTGAACAAGAACCTTTATAACCAGGCACTGAAATGCAGAGTCCTCAAGCTATTAAAAAATGCAAAGCTGAGGTGGTTCCCTTCTCTACCCTCTGTGATTTCCTTTGCTTATTTGACAGACTGTTGTAGCAAGTGTCCATAACAAGATCCTGAGGATCACTGGGCAGTAATCCTCTCTCATGAATCTGTTGTGGATAGCCATCTGACTCTGACAGAGGGGTTTTTATCGGAAAGAAAGTAGAAATGTTGCAGTTTACCTTCAGTCTATCCCAGCACTGAGGATTTGTGAAGACTCTTGACCAACTTGCCACGCTAAACCTGAACAAAGGCCTGTAGGCATTTGCTGGTGGCTGTGCACGTTGTACATGTAAATGTAACTTGGACATACTTGCAGTCAGCTGTGCACGTTGTACATGTAGATGTAACTTGGACCCACTTACATTCATCTGCTGCTTTTGTTAGCTCTGACCTAAGGCAAGAAAGGTGCATCCTGTGGCCTTTCAGTAAGGAACAGAGGCTTAACTGAACTTCTCCAACAGAGCCAATTACTACTTCTTGTACTGTCACTCCAGGCAGCAATGCACGCCATTTAATTTGTGTTTCCTGGGTACAGGGAGAGAGTCTGGGCTAGTTCAGGTAGCATATGAGATATATTTACTGTGGTCTTTGCTTTTCATTGCAGAGTTGAACAAGGAAAAGGGAGATAACCTTTTAAACAACTGTAAGTACAACTGCTTTATAGTAAAGGTCCAGGGACATGGTGCTGGAGGTTCTGTGCTTACAAAATCCTCATACTTTTATGGTACAAGTTGAAAATAGAATTTGTGGCAGATACTGGAGCAGTAGACAGTGCATGAGCCAGGGAAGACTTCAGCTCATTTCCTTGCAGGCTTGCTGACTCTACACATTTGTAGAATCAAGCATTCTGGCTTGGTGGTGGGAAGCACTTGCTTTAATGTTGGTTGTTGGAAGTAGGGGCATGTAGTGAGCTGCTGTTAGCAAGTTTGCAGAGGGACTACAGTTTTGCTGTGGGCCATGATTCTTGCTGGAATCCTTCAAAAAACCATTTTCCTTCCTTCCCCCTCCTCCCTGAAGAAAGGTTTGGCAATTGACTTCTGCCAGATTTGAGCTAAACTTTAAGGAAAGGCCAGAGGGTGTGAGAGGGAGAAGAGCTGTCCACACTCAGAGCAAGGCAGTGGCACAGCCCTGAAGAGTGGCAGGTTCTCAGTCATTCTCGTGTTGTGCTCCCCCTTGAGGTCTTAGAGCTCCTCTGGGAACAGGGAGACAGTGTAAGTACCCTCCCAGGGCACACCATCAGTCCCTTGCACAGTCTTGAAGACTTTGCATGTTAGCTTTCCATCTTCAAATGGCCTCTGAGAATTAACTGGTTTGCATCTAACTTTTTTCAACTGGGTAATACATGATTGTGCTGTTGGCACAGTGGCTGTAAATAAATTGTTGGGAAGAGGACACTATTTTTTTGTTGCAGCTGCCAAGGCTAATCTGGAGGTGACCTGACAAAATCCGGTTTTTTTTCAGTGTGTCAGATACACAGCCTTCAGGTCCCATAGGAGCTCATATGGGCTTGTATGTCTGAAAACTGGCTTAGTGAAAAAGTACTGACTCTTCTACCAAACTTCTTTGTGTACCCTGCACCTATCCTGAGACACTTGTGACCATGGCACTTAGTTTCCCTGGTTTAGGTGAAGGCTGTCTCTTGACAGAGACTCCTGCCCTGTTATGCCTGTGCCTGCAGCCATGAGGGCCTTCAATCAGCTAAAGCAGAGCTGCCTTTTCTTTGACAGGCTGTGGAATACGAAGACAGGCATTCTCCTTCACAGGAGTGGAGAGAATAACTGGTGGGCAGCGTGCACGGGAGGGAGAATGGCCGTGGCAGGCGAGTATTCAGCTTGATGGGACCCATCGCTGTGGGGCATCAATCATCAGTAACACCTGGCTGGTGACTGCAGCCCACTGCTTTAGAGGGTAAGTCATCAGCACCTCTCTGATCCTATAGACGTTAGGACTCTTGGGTGCTCTGACCTTTTGTGACCCTCTAATACCTGTATCTGCTGAAAGATAATGAAGTTTGACTCTTCTCTTTCCCTTAGCCAAACCTGGTCACATTGCTTTTTGATGCTTAAATGGAGAGCTAAGCTCCCTTAGGCTTCCTGTGGCTGTGGCATAACCTCAAATATCTTACAGAGTAAGAGATCCTCGGAGGTGGACTGCCAGCTTTGGAATTCTGCTGAGACCTCCAAAACAGAAAAAATTTGTCCGGAGAATTATTGTTCACGAGAGATATGGTGACTTTGTCCTTGATCATGAATACGATATAGCTGTTGTGGAACTTGCCTCTGCTATTGAGTTCACAAGTGATGTGCACAGTGTCTGCCTTCCTGAAGCATCTCACATTTTCCCAGACAACACTTCCTGTTTTGTCACTGGTTGGGGAGCTTTGGAGAATGATGGTGAGTGTCTCTTGCCTCCCTGTGCCCTGTCACACACGTGCCTGAGATGACTGATGTTAGTTTTATGGGTTTTTTTTTATTTTGAGTTCTTTAGACTTGGTGTGTAATAGGTGCATGTCCTAATGAGATACCTTTGGACTTAGTTTGCTGCTTTTTTTCTGGCTTGGTCAATGGGTTGGAAATGCGGAGAAGACCCTGAAGGTTAGTCTTACAAGATTTAAGAGCAGCTTTTCTTAGTTGCTGCACGCACAGCGCTAGTTGAATACATTCTGTTCTCCAGGCCCTCTGGGTTTAGCTCTGACATGAGTTCTTTTGCTATTCAGATTTTTCATAGATGCACCTTGACAATTTTCATCAGTTATTCTCTCTTTGGTCATAAGTGAGGCCTCATCCAGTGATTTGAGTGAGCTTCTTTCAAATTAGTCCATGTCATTGAGGTTAGAGATGATGAGACTATAAATCTGCTTGTGAGAGCCACTGAACTGTATAGATTGTGTTTTATGGGAGACCCTTGGGATGTGCAGTGATTGTCCAAAGCTGTGCTGCAGTTAACCAAGTGGGTCTTTTCAGTGATAGCAAGGACACACCTTGTAGCCTACAGTTGAATGCAACACCGAAGTATGTACAAAAATCCATTTGTCCATTATGCTAAAGAGCATCTGGTGATGATGAAAGATGGATAGGAGTTATGTTTGGGAACAAGTGAAGGACTTTGGCGGTGGGAGGAACTTTCTTAATCCTGGGACATTTTCTGGGTAGCTCCCTTAATTGCCTGTGAAGGCAGAAAAGTGGCAGGAAAATTTGGCTACTCCTAATCTTTGCGGTTTTTATGTTGCTTACCCTGTCTGCAAATTCTAATGCCCCTTCTCCTTCTAGGCTATAGTGTTAATCAGCTTCGACAAGCAGAAGTGAGAATTATAAGTACTGAGGTTTGTAATAGGAGACAAGTGTACAATGGAGTGATAACACCTGGAATGTTGTGTGCTGGATACTTGGAGGGGCAGGTGGATGCTTGCCAGGTGAGTCTCTTTATTGGTAGGAGTAAAAAGGAAATAGGTGGGGTGGAAGGTGATGTTTTCTAGAAATAAAATGTACTTTGGGCAATCTTAAGTTTAGGGGTTTCAATATCTTGATAGATACAAATGAAGAGCTTCATGGCTCATGGGCTGAAGTCTGCACTTCAGTTTGCATGAGGTTATATACAATGCACAAGTGAGAGAATGCAGATATGAGGATGTGGACTGGCAGAGACTGAATTACACTGTGAGCCTCTGTCTTGTCAGTAAACTATGTGAAACTTGACTTATAGCTGAGGTCTACAGAAAAATACCTGTCAGTTGTAACAGGAGAATTTGAGAATTTGAGTTCATTAGTGAGGTGAACACTGTTTACTTTTTCTCTGTCTATTGACATTTTTCTCCTTAGGGTGACTCTGGTGGGCCACTGGTGCATGTGAATTCCAGAGGAATCTGGTATCTTGTGGGAATAGTGAGCTGGGGAGATGAATGTGGCAAGCCAAATAAACCAGGAGTGTACACACGAGTGACTTACTATCGAAACTGGATCCACTCCCAAACGGGCATCTGAAACCTGGTTAAGTTTTGTGGGCTGTGTACAGCTATTCCTCTGACACATCCTGCTCTGTGGTCACCCTCTAAGCAGCTGCTGGCTTAGCTTGTGGTCGTGTATAAAGCACCTGTAAGCTTGGAGCAGTCTAGGACTTGAAATTGGTTTGGCCTACAGCCAGACAGAAACGGACTTGATCCATGTGACATTTGTTTGTTCAGGAAGTAGTCTGTCAGAGGGACAACTGCCTTCGTCTGCATGCAATATATTGACACTTTTTTCTCCATGGCCACATGTCTCGGCCCCAGCTTTTATACCCAAGCAAAGTGTTTGAGCCCAAACAATCATCTACCAGCATCCAAGACAAGCTATAACTGCAACCTGGCCCACCCATTTGCTGTGTGCTCACAAGGCCCTGTCTATCCATAGACAAGCTACAACCCAGCCCCTGACTCCAAGGCTGCTGTACTTCTGAGTTCTCGTGCTTTCTCCTGCATCATTCCAGGGAGTGCAAAATAATGAAGAATGGAAGATGGCGTAGAGAAGTCCTGGTTCCTAATATCACATCGAACTGTTACTTAAGTAAATAGAGAATTTCTCCTTGCCTGAAAAAGAAATTAATGGAAAACACCAGCTTGTGTCCACCTTCTTTGAACAAGTGAATGTATGCCCGCTCATTGCTTCATATAAACATCCTCTACCACAGCGTTTGCCATGGGAGGGATTGCTGGACTTAAGACCAAAAACCACGTTATGTTCATACAGTCTGTTGTCACAGCACAATATTTGGCTGAATTAATTTCCATTTTTATCCAGAGTGTATTTTCTGAATACAAGTCCTTTGCCTTTCGTGCAGGATGGACAATAGTAACAATCTTAGTATGACCATCGTCAAAGAAACTTCTCAAACTTCTTATTCTTGTGAATGTTGTTCTCAAGTCTTTATAATTTTATATGTGCATCTTTAGCTCTATCCTGTAAAAAAAAATCAAAAAGCTTTTGTGTTGCAGTGGAAATGCCCCTCTCCTTCAAAGCAGGACAGAACTTCTGACAGACCCAGAAATCTTATGTACAGATCTCTCTTCTTACAGCAAGTAAGAATTGCCTGTGTTGTATTGCCAGGCTGTAGCTGACTCACTTGATCTCAACCACACAAACCTCATATTCTCTCTGGCTTCATGTTTTCGGGAGCTCATGTTTCTGTCAGCTAGGTAGATATCCAATGCTTTCTACAACCCAGCAGCAGAACGTGCCTATTCTTGATGGGGGTGCTCTCCTTGGCGTGTCTGCAAGCTTTCCAACACTTCATGTGGATCCTGATCCTAACAACAGCAAGTGCTGTGGACTTAATTGCGGGATAATGAGCCACTCAACTGCTCTCTTCTCCCTCTGTGGTCAGAAGAGAAAGAACTCAGGAGAGGAGATACTGGCCACACTGCCAATACTCGAAGCTGGTCCAGCATGGCAAGCAAGCAAGAATCTTCTGCCAGGCTAGAAAAGGCAAACAGCAGGCTTTCAGCATGCTCTTAGTCAGAAGGGCTGGGGGAAACAGGTCCTCAGTGATTACAGTCTTAGGATCAGAGTGCTGTTCAAGTTGAGCACCAGTCAGTTTGCGAAGTCAATGGCAGTTCAGGGATCCCCTCTGGACTGTGCAGCTCGCTGCCAGTGCTGCCAAACAGAGCAGTGATCCCCCCAGAGCTGTGATAACAGAAGTATTTTGATTACATGTCCTATGATCTGTCTGTCAGTGCAGAGAACCATGCTTTTCTAGAGCCTCACTGGAGGTACTGGAGTACTTGGAAGCCCACAGAAGGTCTGCAGCTGTTGTGTGTTCTATACTTGTGTATACCTGGCAATTAATTTTTTTTTCCCCTCCAGGAGCTTTTCTTGTGGAATGTTGTAAGCTTCAGAAACAAACTTGGTGGTTTAATTTCTACATAGGGAATAAACACTGCTGGACTAGTTCCATAGGTCTGAGCCCAACAAATTTAATTTCAGCCTCTTCAGCCGAACATGTCTTTGAGGTATATTGCTTGTTAGAGGAAGCTTAAAACTGATATATGACAAATATATATGAAATTATTTTCTTGGTTGTAGCAATTGTCTTGCCAGGATGGTGAATGAAATTTTATACTTTTCTTCATAAATATCATTACAAAATACTATGGATTTTCAGTTCTCAAAGCACTTTAGGCTTGGGTTTTCAAAGGGCATAATGGTTTCCCCATCTGCTGGATTTCATTGTAACTTGCACACTTCACATTTTTAGGGTTGCAAATACCAACTTTCTCATGGATTCCTCAGAACAGATAAGCAGATGTCTAAAAAATTCATTTTGAATCTGTGAACTTTCCAATACGCTTCTTTTGGGTACTATATCAGAAAGCCTTAAGCATTTAGCTCAGTATCAAGGGCTGGAGTAAATCTCATTCTCCAAAGTGGTGCATGCAAAACTGAAAAATTCAACTTGTCATTTGCTTAAGGAACTGCCATTTCTGAGGGTCTACTTGTAGAGATACAGTACCTGATCCTCCTTGTTGCCAAGTGCCAGCACAGTGCGGCCAGGAGGAGTGGGGATGAAGAGGACCTGGCATCTACACAGTGTATGTTTTGGAAGCCTTCATTTTGGACTACCTCGTGGAATTTCTCCTTATAGCATCTGCAAATTTCTGTTCCTGTTTCTTCTGGAAGCAATGTAGTTTACACACTCTGAAGCCTCTTGGTGATGCAAAGCAGTACAAATGGTGACTATCAGGAAGAGCATTTGAAAGAACAGAGTTCATCCAAGGGAGTATTGGTGTGGTTGGACACGATGGGCCTGAGTCCCTCACTTGTGGCAAAACTACACTGTTGTCATCCTTGTCTGGCTTTTCATGAAGGAAGTTAAGGAAACCTGAAGCCAAAACTTTTTATTTGGTTTAGGTGGTCTAGCAGACTTGTTTTTATTTTAAGCTGCATTTTCACCTATTTGTGAAACCACAAGCTGCAGTTTCTCTCATCTGTGTTTTTAGAGGAATTAACATCTTCTCTCACGGCAGAATGGGATGTATCTAACTATACGATCATGCATGACACACAGGAATGTAATTTATATGTAAATTAAATAAAATCTGTTAAATTTACCTTTTGTTTCATGTACTTACTAATTTCCTGCATCACAGTAAGCAACTATAAGTTGGAGACTCCTCTGTTTTAGAACGTTATGCTGATCCTATACCATGGATTTATGTGCTGGCTTTCATGTAGTCTTAATTGTCTGGATTTTTCAATTGTTAGAAGCTGTTAGATGAGCAAAATGTCATCTAGACTAGGACAGAATTTACCTGGCCAGTGGTTACCCAGATTTATGTGCAGGTAAACAGGTCCTGTGTCATCCACTAGAGGGTGAATCGTATTGTACAAGAGCCTTAAGCTCTAGGCAGGTGGTGGTGCTCTGCTTCAACTCAGTAGAGAGGAGCTGGAGGACAAGGCACTGTGTTCCTGCTGCTTTGAAGATGCAGAGATGCTGCACAGTTTGCTTGCAAAATCTGGGGAGGCTGCAGCTGCTCAGCTTTATGCATAGGCATCTGCAGCACTGGGTGAGTTTCAGGCTTCTTCCATCGGAAAGCTTGGCATCAAATGCTTCCCTCTGATCATGTTAAATACAGTAGGCTATGTCTGTGAGAGCAAGCGCTGAGCAGATTTTGTCTGCTTATCTGCAACAACAAAGCCAGAGCTTTGTCCTGTGGAAGAGTAGACTGGAAAGGTACGTGGTTAGGTATTTTTGGCATCGTGGGTCAATTTTCAGAGCTTGTCAGACTTCGGATCAATTTTCAGAGCTTGTCAGACTTCTTGCAAACAAGCTAGCAGAGCAGCAGTAATTTTGAGAACTTGATAGGATAAGGATAGGGAGGTTTGCAGTGGCATGCTTTGGTCTCCCATTTTGTCAATTCCTGATGATTCGTGTAGATTGAAGACACTGATCATATTTCTTCTTGCCCCTTTCCTGTTATAATGGGAAACTGGGTAAAAATTGTACTGTATTCTGAGCTGGAAGGGAACTACATGCTGGAGTTTATCAATCCCTGTCTGTAATACCTAATAGCCAGCAGGATGAACTTGGAATTTGAGGTTATTTAGGAGGTTAAAAAGGAGTGCAACAACTTTATTGCAGTATTACTGGACATGCCACGTTGGCTATAGATGGGAAGGTGGCCATTTGTTTGAAAGAAGAGTAGCCCTTTTGTCACGTTTTACTGGGTCCAGTGCAAGAAAGGGAGTGTTAGAGACAGACTTCTTAAAGGACATAATTTTAACAAATATTTTTTATGGCTTAGAAAACAGCTTTGTGCTGAGATTCTGACAGAGCCTGTGTTGTGTATGTAACACTTAAAGCATTTATGAGCATTCAGTTATGTTGGTAACTGTGCCATGACCCAAAGATATGCTCAGCTGGTGTGGTTGTATTTGTCTATGTGGGTGGAGTTTCTGTCAAAGGGTTTGAAGTGAAGAACTGAAGAGAAGAATAATTCTTATGATCTTTTGCATGTGTGGCTAAACAGTGTCCTTCTATAAAACAAAGCTGTCAGTATTTCAGCTTGCTGGGTGTCTGATCTATCACTGCTGCAAAGAAAACTTTTCAAAACTCTTCTAGTTAGAAGACTTCAGAAACAAATATAGCAAATGGCAGTTAATCTGCTTTATCTTTAATTTTATTTGTAATTGAACCCTTTCTTAAATCACACTTCCTCTGAAGAATATTTTGTTTGCCATTCATTGTTTGTGGCTTTTTCTCAGGTGCAAAAAAATTGTTTCAATTAAGAAAGAGAAAAAGCTTTGAGGAAATTGCCATCCGAAAAATACAAGTCTTTCTTTTATATAAGCATGCATGGGTCTGAGAAATACATAGCATATCTCCAATTCACTTGATTAGCTACTGAACTCCTTCCTTCCTGCAGTAAACCAGAGTTGTGCTTGCTATGTGATGTTTGTCCCCTCGGCGCCTGTGCTTTCCATCTTCCAGTTGTGCCACTGGGCTGTGCCTTACTTGAGGAAGGACTTGCCGTCAGCATGGCATCCAGAGCCTGTTTTAGCCACAGATCGTTCTTTCTTTGCAAATCAGTACAAACAAACAGCAATTGTCACACATCTCTGACCTTCACCAGGCTCTTGGGATCACCTGCAGCCTTTGGAGCTGTGACTCAGACAGTCTGGCACTGTTCTCCAGGCCAGTAGATGACCTGCATACCAAAGGGGGCTGTTGATGGCAACATTCCTTCCCCAGTTGACAGACCAGATGGAGGGACCGTGCTAGGAAATAATGTCTCATATGCTAGAGCATGATGAAAATGTAAGAAAAAACTTCTTTACTGTGAGAGTACTTGAACTTTGAACCAGGCTGTCAGGAGAAGTTATGGAGTCTCCATCCTTAGAGATACTCAAAACACAATTGGACATGATCCTTAGCACTCTCATCCAGCTGTGCTTGTTTTGAGCAGAGATTTTGGGCTAGATGATCTCCAGAGTTCCTTTCCACCTCAGCTGCTCTGTGGTTCTGTTCTCTCCAAGTACCTTAGCAGCTTCAGGGAAAGACACACGGCCATGGCTAAGGGGTGGCTGCTGTTTCTGGTGAGTTGACTGCCCCTCAGCTGTGTTTGTGACAGCTGAGTGCTCTGGTAGCCAGCCTAAGGAAGCCTGACACCAGGTCCTTTTCATGCTTGACCCTTAGATGCCATAACAGTGCTGTTGTCCCAAACTTGCTGGCCACAGTTGCCTTTGATTAATCAATGGAAACAGCAGGGCATGGAAGGGAAAACAATCCATTCTGTGCCACCTAAGTAGAAAGCAAGTTACCTGAGAGAGAGCTCAGACAAGGTGTCACAGGGAGGCAGCAAACCAAGTGGGGCCCTCGTTTGGTACTCTGCATGTTTCTATCGGAGTGACTAGTCTCCTGAACTGTGGCTGAAAATACAGCCAGAGTCAAAACAGCTGCAGGATGGAGGTCTTGGACATGATTTTCATTATGTCTAATTTAGTCTGTGAAGCCTTGAAGGCTAATGCAGTTTATGATAAATCAGGCGACCACTGACAAGAATGCCATGTAGGATCCTGCATGCTGCTGCAGAGTAAACTGGAACAGGTAATAGCTGTAGCAGAAAGCATCTCAGACTCTGTTTGGCTTCCACCAGACAACTTAGCTGCTAACAAATAATATGAAATCAAATCCAAGCTACCTATTTTCTGGGGATGTAGAGATGTAGACAAGGAAAAGCCTTGTTTTGCTTGTGCTGCGTTCCGCAGAGCTCTGTCTAAGTGCTCCCAGTAAGTCCCTCTAGCACTTCAGATATGTGAAACAATGCTGCTCTTCCTTTGTTCAACTGTGGCTGAGCGTGTAAAAGATTTATTTGTATTTTAAAGTGCTCTGTTTCTTTATAGGCGTAGTCTAAGTCATGTGCGATCTCCTGTCTCTTTGGAGATGCTGTGTGCCTTAACAGGGAGAGGAGGATTCATGCACTGGATGTAGAGAGTGGCTTGTTAGCCTGACAGAAGAAAATGCAGGCTGGCCTGTTTCACTGCACCAAGAAGCAGCTCTGTCTGACCAGCTGCAGAGGACAGGCACTCATGTGCCACCTTTTTGCCTCAAATGGGGCGACGGGCTATGAATTCTATTTTAATGACTCTGGCACTGGGGGACTTCTGTTGTTGAAGGGCGTTGCTGGTATTCTGGGCTGGCCTCCCTGGCTGCAACTCAGACGGGTGTAGCAGTTTCTGTTACAAGGGCCTGGAAAGAGGGACTGCTTGGAAACCAGCCAGGGCAGGATCTAGCATACTTCAGAGCTTCAGGCCATTGCTGTAGCATCCCAGAGTCTCCACACGTTCAGTATCTCAAAGCCACATAGGCATGTAATAAAATCTTGCCCCAAGTGACTTTTCAAGACTCAGGATAAAGGCCCTGGCTTCTCTCCCAGCCTTCACACTTGCTCTGGAGAATAATTCTATCCTTTTAAGGGATTTTCTGTTTTTGTTTTTCTACTTATCATTTATTATCTGCCATTAGTTATTAAAGGCCATGGCTGGCATTTCATGTAGCAAAGGAAAGCATGAGAATATAAACTGGTGACTTTTTTTGGTCAAAAGAGTGAATTTGTGTAGCATGTCCACCGCTAAAATTAAAAAGTATAATGAAATGCAGCTCATTTAGAGTTTCAGCTGAATTTTGAAGGCCAAATGCAAGATGATTTTGTGTTTTTCAGGAGGGGGAAGCCTGATGCCATAACTGAGCTGTACAGGTGTGCTGATGGAAAAAGGAGTAGACTAGTCCAAGGGAAGGATTTCATTGCAGTGTACCAGTTTGGTCTTGTCAGATGCTCACAGAATCACAGAGTAATTTAGATTGGGAGGGATGTACAGAGGTCATCTTGTCAAACCCCCTGCTCAGAACAGCTCTAATCAATTCAGGTTGTTTAACATTCAGGCTGTTTAACAGAGCTTCTGTCAGTTCTGTTAAATATCACTGACAGGAACACTCACTTCTCAGTTTAAAAGTAATGACTGATTGCTGTCTTTGGTCTGAAATTCATGGCCTGGCTTGAGTAACCGGTAGACAGTTATGCAAAACATCTTTGCTTGTAAATTGCAAAGATGTTATTGCTACAGGACTGGCCAGTGGTCTTCTCTAAAGGTGTTCTTTGTCTCTAGAGCCCGTGAGCCTGTGTAAGTATGCAAACACAAACCCAGGTAGTCTGTTATTACCATTCTTAGGCAAGCAGTCTGTCTGACCGGCTGGGCTGACTTTGCAGGGTTAAACGGAGAGAACGGTCATTACATCTTTTTACACTTTCATTCACAAAATCCTGTGCACCCACATTCTTGAATTTCCACCCCACGCTTTGATAGCTAGTTTCCGTACTGCTTCCCTAGTATTAACCAAAAAAGGTTAGTAATTGCCTAGATTACTGAATGACACCCTAATAGCAAGCGCTTTGCAACTTGATAATTTATTGTGAGGAAAATTATTTGTTAATTATTGTCTTTTCTTGGTCTGTCTGTACCATTGTTCCTGGGGTATAGGTATGTGTAAATTGATTTTGCATCATCTGAAAGAAGCAAGTTTATTTCCTTACTTCACACTGTTTTGCAGGACAGTTCATTTCATCATTTCAATGGTTAATTAATTTGCAAACAAAGGCAACCTACTTAAACTTTTATTAGGCAGGTTGCAAAATATTCTTGATTGTAAGAAAATGAAATAATTTTTTAGGAATATCTTTGTTGTTCATAGTCTGGAGTAACAATAAGAACAGTCTGTCTTAGTGTGATCTGAAAGTTACCAGAAGTTCATTCATCTTTTGTTCAATTCCTTTTCTCTGGCACTTTTTCCTGAGAACCTTTGCAATTCTAGTGAATGTTTTTCATTCTTGTTTCAGGTCTCAAGATTTCAGGTAAATGATGTCTCAAAATCTAGCTGTTTGCTAAAACCTGCTTCTCCTGTAATATGTTTTTTACCTGATCCAAGTGGTTAGAGTTTGCCACCAAACTTCTGCACACAGCAGGGAAAATTCTCCGCATCTCACAGGGTAAACACTTCAAGTGCCACTTTTTCCCAGCATAAAAAAGAAAAAAAAAAACAAACCAAAACCCTAAAAACCCCGGGGCAAGAAAAAAAAAAGAGAAAAAGAGAAAAAAAACCCAACAAGGAATTCTAAGGTATTTTCTTGACTTCTGCATGGAATTGGTTTGTAATAAATCTCCATCACTCCATCAAGTGCTTGAGTTCCGACTGGGGGGTGTGTGTTTCTGGGTGGAGCAGGGAATCCTTTGTGCAAAATCTTTTTTGAGTTTTGCTAATTTTGACAAAGAAAATAACAGGGTGCGTGGTGGAGAATGGAAGGTACAGCCCAGGGAGGATATTAGTACTTGACGGGTACCTGTGTACTCAGTCTGTAAAGGCCCAGGTAAGGCAGGCAACTGCGACAAGGCCTCTTCTACAGGGAGCTCGGAGACACCAAAAACCCAATTGATTTGATCAAAGCAAATGAAGAAATCAATGTTACAGAAACAGCAGATGCTGGTCAGCAGTGATCTGAACTTTCCCACTGTCCTCAAAATGGTCTGCCCTACAATTGCTTCGAAAGTCCTGTGAATGGATAACTTTGGGGAAAGATGGAAGAAGACTTGGTATGTTTAGGTAAAATTTTCCTCAGATTTTCCTCTTGTCTTTTTTTTTTTTCCTCGCCTCCCTTTATGCTGAAGCTGTTTCTGGAGGATAGTGAATGTTCCAATAAAAATGACTGAAATCTCAAGACTTCTTTGGAAAACCAAATGCTTCAAGGCTTTTTGGCATAAATGCAAGTGCATCAAAGAGCAGAAAACAGATTTGCTTTCTTGTAATTTTACTTTTTGGTTTGTGATTTTTAATTTTTGATGTAAATGCACATTTTCTCACTAGTGAATCTCCATTTTTCCCCTTTCCAGCTGGCTCGGAAGAATCACGTTTGTGCTGGGAGAAGGGAATTCCAAGGAGATTGGTGGCCGTTTTCACAGAGTAAGCATTTTCCACAGGCGGGGTTATGCCAACCATTAAATGACTAACATGTAATTAGGAGGCTGGATACTTATAGTTGTCTTGTCCCTGATGCCAAGAGAGTCCAGGACAGCTGTGGATGAGTGAGCACCGAGGTAGACCAGGCTTGGCTGACCAAGCCATTTATGTCCATATTTGTTTTTGTGTTGGCTCTTGCAGAAGACAAGTGACTTAGAGTTGCGGACGGTGCGGTGCCTCTCCACTGTGGGTTTTACAGTCAGCGTGTGGTAGAAGGCGCAGCCACTCAGGACAAGGCCTGCTGTAGGGATAAAAGCTAGACAGAAAGGGAGTGCTGGAAAAGGGAAATCTCACACGCTTCCTGTTTCGCTGTAGTGAAGAACAAGTCTTCTTGCTTGGGCCGGTTTATCTGCTCACTCCATCTCTGCCTGGGGAGCTCTTTGATGCGGAGCTGATCGGAAGGTTACAGTCTCCTTATCAACTCCATGCTTACCTCTGTTTGTTTTTATTCTGAAGTTCGTTCCCTCATTTTGCAATAACCCACAGGGTGCTGGGTGTTGCGCCAGCCGTGCCTCAATGAAGGATCTTCATTCAACACCTTTCCCTTCCCGTCACACCAGTCAATGCGACTCCTGCGTTTTCCAGCACCATTCGCTGCGCAGTCCAGACTTTAGTCAAGCCTTTGTTGGCGGGCAGAAAGGCTACCAGGCCTACCGGGACCTACCATGGGATCTTCAAAAGTAGGTGGCATGTTTTAACCTGGCAAGTTTAATTTGGAGGCATAATGGTGGTAAAGGGTACTGTCTATGGGAAAGCTTTAGGGCTTCAAGGACATAGATCCAGAGGAGAAATCTGTTTTTTCTCTTGCCTTTGGTGGTCAATGCTCTATCTATGCCTCTTTCACCCTTTTAGACCTGGGGTACATCACGGATCTGTTTGAAAGGTGCAGCCTGAAAAGGGACGATAAACGGAGGGAAAGCTGAACAAGAAATTGCAGGTGGTTTTGGAGGTTGTGGTCTGGATGAAAAGAGTAATGTGGCTGGAATGAGAAATGCAGAGGGAAATCCTTCTCTAGCATGGCCAGGAGCACAATGATTTGCTGTCTGTTTAGAAAGATGATGTGGTGGCTCAGGTTGACACTTACCTTTTCTTCCTTCTGATCATCTTATTCTGCCTGCAGTAGGCTTTTATTGCAGCAGAAACCACAAAGTTCTTTTGTGTCAAAATCAAGTGCTAGTAATGTGATTTTTGGAAAACATGGGTTTTGGTCAGGTGTAGTTGAATATTATTTTTCCCAAATCCTGCAAAAACTCCTGGTTAAATTAAGTGATGTCAGCACAACTACATAAGGGCAACGCTATAGGTGTTCATAATTCTGGTTTTAACCATTGTATTTTAAAGAAGAAGCCATGATTTCTAGGGAGTAATGAGTAGGTGGTTTGCATCAGAAAGTATTTCGCGCAGTCAGACATGCTGGATATCCTTAGTTTTGTTTTACCATAACAATATTTAAGATAGCACTGGAAAGTTCAGAGTATTTTTACAAAAATAAGTCTTCCAGCTGCAACATTCTACTATTATCTCTTGGATCAGAGCAGAGATTGGGTTCTAGATATACAGGAAACCACTTGGAATTTGTAATTTCTGTTTAACTCACTGGATTCTGGATTCATGTGGCAATAGGGGGATGCTCAGTCTCCGATAAGTTTGTTTTTTGTTGTTGTCTCAGCAGTTGATGAAGCTTAAAAGTATGACCTCATGAACAAAATTCAAAAGAAATTTTATTATTTTTTAACATCCTAATGATTTGGCTGGATGGTTGAATTTTTGTGTGTGACTGTTAAGGATTACAACATTAATCTTCTCTCTGTGTTGCTTTGGGCAAATGGCTGTGGATGATTGCAAGATACTACTTATTTTTTCCATCCTCAGTATTTTTAAAAATTGGGTTTTAAAAATATTTTCAGGGTATGCTGAAATAGAAACATTGTTTCTGGATGGACAAAACTTATTTTTCGTGCCCAGTGAAGTGTTTTTCTGATTTTGTGGGAACAATATCATTTTAGTCAATACGACATTGACTTTGCCAGAAGATCAAGTTCATCTTTGCGTTCTGTGCTGCTTAGTAGCACCCCGCTCAATATCCAAATATTTTCTGCCCTGTTTAATATCCATAACTTGAAAGGTATGCTACTCTGTCAGGTAAAGAAGAAATCCCCATCAGTTATGGTTACCAGTTTGTGCACGTTACATAAAGAGTGAAAACTAAGTGAGAGTTCTCTACCTAACAGAATTGAAAAGCCTTTTTTTTCTAGCTAGATGTAAACCTACTTGCCATGTCTTGGTGCTATCAACAGTGGTGTAAATAATTTTAATGACAGTGTGCTAGAGGGTAGTTAAATAACATCTGAGTACAGTTTGGTTGCTTCCTAGTTAGGAAAGGATTTAATTGTTCAAATCGTTGTTTAAATTATTATAAAATCTAAAGTACAGTAGGGGAAATCTGTGTTGGATAGTTAAATATTTACATGTTTGGGAAGCAATGGAAACTGCCTAATCTTAATAAAAGCCACTATATAGCCTATTAGATGTCCAGAGTTCTTTGTGGGGCAGGGATGTGGATCTGAGTGTGGAGCTGTAAGCTTTGCTGTTTGAGCTCATCCTCCTTTGCCTTAGTCCCTTATAAGAGTGGATTTTCATTGTTAGCTTTATCCAGTTCCAAGATGCCTCTTTACAAAACATTTCAAGCTAAGTTGGAAGGTGTGCTCTGTAAAATCCTTCAGGAAGCAAACCTGCTAAGGAAAACTGGGTGGAGTAGACAGCCTTGCTGGTCTTGTCCTGCTGTCTTGCTGTGTCCTGCACTCTGGGAAGCAGGTGCAGTGTCCAATCTGCAGCTTCCTTGTGAAGATCTCGTGCCCTGGCAGGGTGAGGTACAGAGTAGCTGGTGTTGTATATAGCAGTCTAAAAGTGAATATGCAGCTGGAAATGCAGTGCCACTTGCACCGATTTGTCATGCAGTAGGTGGGCAAAATGAATGCAAATTACAGACTGCTGAGGTGTAGCAGGAAATAGATACCAGCCCTGGTGCAAGGACACTCATGTGCCACTGGCATTAGTGGGAGTTTACCTTGATTATGTGTAGATGTGGTTCCTGCGTGGTGCCGAAGAGAAACCTATTCTGCTCAGTTTGTCCCAGAGTAGATCCTGAATTCAGGAAACCCTAGTGAAATACTTTTGCTTCTGGTACACGCCACACCTGATTTGACTCACGTGGAATTGGAACCATTTATGTTTCCTTGCCGCATTCCCTCAGTTTCTGGCAGTTTTAGACAGGAAAACTAGAATGAGACAAAACTTCCTCCCGAGCCTTAAAATCTTGTCTTCTTCATTCCCTGAGCAAGCCCCAGCGTAATCCCAGCAGCTGTTCTGGCCTCCGCTGTTCCTTTTAGAGGGTGTTTCGGAAGTGTTTCACTTTATTGATTTTTTTCACACACAGTTTTATGATTGGGCATTTTGGGTCAGCATAAGCTTCGAAAATCAAGGCATTCTGCTTCCACCACATAGTCCTTCCATGTTTGTGTTTTTTATTCTATACAGATCCTCCTTTTGAACAAAGCTGAGCTAACGCTAAGCTTGGGATGGCTTAATTTGACATGCTTCTGATATAAGAAAATCTGAAAGCTTCATGTGGTCTGTGGACAGATTCGGTGATAACAGGGGGACAGGTCTTATACGGAATTGAACACAGGAATTATCCACTTTCCCTGCCACTGGAGAGTTGCCTGGGGTTTCAGTATCAGCTGAACCGCTTGTCTAAGGAGCTTTCTCTAATGTCAGCAGCCTTTTTCCCATGAAGAAATTTGTCTATCTCTGTTCAGTGAAAATACATTGCTAGATTACAGCATTTCACTGTTTATCTACCCAGCCTAGCAACTGTTTATTATATGTTGTGGTTTAACCTCAAACAGCAACTAAGTGCCATGCAGCCACTCACACCCCACGCACCCCACTCCCCATCCCAGTGGGATGGGTAGGATATTTACGGAAAAAAAGGTAAAAACCAATAGGTTGAGATAAGAGCAGTTTAATAATTGATATTATTGTTGTTGTTATTATTATTAACAATATTATTATTAATAATAACATTAGGCAGGGAAAAAAATCCCAAGAAAGACAACTGATGTACAATACAATTGCTCATCTCTGTGTTATCCACATTATTCTCCCACTAAGTCTAAAACACAGCTCTGTACCAGCTACTATGAAGAAAATTAGCTGTATCCCAGTCGAAATCAGGACATTAAGTATAAAGTACAGAAATATGTGTTATTATCCAGAAATGTAAGCTTTTAAACTACAGAAGAAGGTGGATGCTTTGGGTCAGATTCTGAGTTGGCATAAGCTGTCACAGCTGCACACCAGCAGAAGAGCTGTATCAGACTTGCAGAACTCCTTCGGAGTGATGGTAAGTATAGTTTTCATGTACCAGTAAAGAGATTTATTTCAGTAAACAAATTAAAACACATCACTGTCCTACTATTTGTGTATTTGTTATACTACATTACATTGTAATGTAATATTACAACTATTGCTATGGTGATTTTTCTCAATTTTTTTTTTTTTCTCAAAGCACCTTAAGAGAGAGGTACTACATATATTCTAAATCAGTGGAGAAATTTTGTCAATCTAAGCATGCCTCACTTTTAGGAAGGACTAAAAGCAAAGGCCGTGTAATAGCCCACAAGAGATCATCTCTAGGTGACTGTTCTGGGTTTGGCTTTTCATCAGTCTATCCTGTCAGCACCTTTCTTGAGCAGCCACTGTCAGTGGGTGTGTGCCAAAGCAGAGCCTGTGCTCTTTCCTGGTGCATGCTGACTTAGCTGGACACTGTCTCTGATACGAAGCTCACTGCAGGCAATGGAAGTCTTCCACAGGTGTCTGAGCATGCTTCCAGCCCTGGTGAGGAAAACCTTTCAGGCCTTTCCTCTGAAGCAGACAGTTTGACTTATCGATGGCAGTTTTAATTCTGCTTCTTTGCAAGAAGTGAATCTAAATTTTAGTAAGTAAAAGACACTAATTTCTTCTGTAAACTAACAGTTTCAAGCTGCAGTGAGGCAAGTGCATACATGATTTATTTAATGCAATGTTTATCATTTGTTTATTAAACACCCTTAAAAACCCAAGTTAGGATATTAGGCAATATTTTTAAATTTCCTTTGAGACTAACTTATTTTTGGATACTCTTCTGTTACTAGAAGTCAGATATAATTAACTGTGTCCTTCTTATGCCTTCTAAAATGCATAACAGGAGGGATCCTTCTGGCTCTGTATTCATTGGTGTGAGCTCCTTGTTGAGGAAAAAGCTCCTGGAGGGCTTCTTTGTGTATGATGTGAAAGAACCCAAGTATGGAATGCATGGCTCCAAATCACGTACCACTGTTCAGGAAAGGTCTCAGTGGGTATTTCTGGGAAAATGTCAGCTGAATGTCAGTTGAAAAAGCTGAGACAATGTTGGGAATTATTAGGAAACAAAGAGAGGACAAAGAAGGAAAACTGTTATGTCAGTGTAAACAATTCTATGTCAGTTTTTGTTGTTTCTCTTTACCAGCAAGTATTTCACTCCTCTTCCTCATTGGAAAAATCTTAATCTGAGACTTGACAGTCTTCTGCCAAGAGATGAAATCCAGTCCTTGTTTGCAGTGCATTTAAGATTACTGCACAGGCATGGTTTCCTGGGAAAGAGCAGAGTTTCTGGGAAGAGGGAAGGGCCACTTAAGGGGCAAGCAGAAGGGACCTTGTCAGAAAGCCCTCTGAGGTCAGTGGGAAGCTTTCAGCTTCAGGTATTTGGTTCAGGCTTAAAATCTCCACTTCTGCTCTGGAGGACTTCAGTGACCTTCCCAGCTGGAGTGTTTTTAATCTTAGTGTGCATTTCTAGGCTACAGTCCCTGTTCCCTCGCTTTGAGGACATACCTCCCAAGGAGTTAGCAAAGACTGCTTGACTCTTGGTCTGAGAAAAATAAATTCACAGCACCGAACTTTTATCAGCTCTATGCAGAGTATTCAAGCCCTGATGGGTCATCACATGGACCTCAGTTGTTTCAGTTCTGGCATAGTTATTTCTCTTGTGTGTACTGAATCCCTATAAGTACTGTTCAAGTTTACACAGTGGGACATGTCAGATAAAAGAATTAATTTTTGAGGAATGAACCTGAGAAGATACAGCAAATCAACAATAAAGCTCAAAGTTAAAGGGAATCAAAAAATATCAGTTCAGTGATCTTTGTGGGTTTGTCTCACAGATATCTTTGAAAACCTGAGAGGATTTGAAATCCTCTTAGTCATCAGCATGTCTGTTCAAGATGTCTATCCAGATGGTACAGCCTAACCAACAATATTTTGCTCAAAAATATCTTTTGTTTTTAAAACCAATTTTCATTTTTAAAAGAAATTAGGAGTGGAGAATAAAATTTAACAGCTGTTTCATGTTTATATATAAAAGGAAGAGAGAAAGTTTAAGATAGATGAAGAAAAAAGACATCCAAATCCCAAACGGCACGCCCTCCCCCCACTAAGTGACTTCCTAAGATGAATTTGTCAAACAGCTTCTTGTTCGAGGAAATTCAGTTTAGAAGCTGGTGCTGAGACCCCTCTGCACCTCTTTGAAATGATGTTCTGAAACAGGTTTCATGAATTAAGTGAAAGTCATGTGTATGAGTAGAATTACACACGTGAGTAACTGTTGTGGACTGGGGCTTCTGTTTGTTAATGGTAACATCGAACTTTAAATAGAAGAAATAAAGAATAAGAATTACAAAAAATGTTATGCTATATACAAGAGAATGCTGAAAAGGTTTCAAATTTATAGCACTCTATTTAACTGTGTCCCAGCCATGTTACTTCTGGTCTGAAACTGCTGTTTCACTGATATGATAGGCAGTAATTTCTTCAGGCTCACCTAGTGCAGTGCAGAGGTGGCATTCAGCCTTTCAAATGGACTTCTCCAACCCAGCATTTTGGTTTGAGGTTATGCCAGGATCATTATAGCTGAAAGACCTTCTGAGTGTCTTCCTCCTGTGCAGCCTAATCAAGACAACTAGTTTTTAAATGAGAGTATCTACAAAAATACAAGAGTAGGTTGTCTTAAGTTAAATGCATTTTTATGTTTGTTTTGTTGGCTTTTCTTGTGACTCAGTCTCATTTCAAATAGACACATTTGCAAAGCATATAAGCCATGCAAAAGACTACTACCTGGAGCGAGGGAAAAA
Organism: Cnemophilus loriae; assembly: GCA_013397755.1. Taxonomy (NCBI): domain Eukaryota; kingdom Metazoa; phylum Chordata; class Aves; order Passeriformes; family Corvidae; genus Cnemophilus; species Cnemophilus loriae. Next base: position 97,900 of record VZTF01004243.1, read on the forward strand.
AACCCCAACAAACTATAAAACAACAAATGCACGTGACAAATTAAAGTTGAACTCACCACTGACTTTCTGATTTCATCTAAAAGCTACAACTTAGAAATATTCTTGTTAGTGAGGCAGAGTCCTGACATATTTATACTTGCATATTTTTCATTTCTCCAGTTGAAGTTTTAAGGCAGTTTTCATAGAGTAGTCTCAGAAATAATTTTGGAGGTGCTCATCTCTGAACTTTTAACAGGACTATTTAATTTTAGTCTTTGTTTTTTTTGGGAGGTCTTGTTGGTTGGTCGGTTAGTTGGTTGGTTGTTGTTTTTTGTTTGTTTGGGGTTTTGGGGGTGGTTTTTTTTTGCTATGGAGTCACAAATGAGCTTTGACGCTAACTTGATGAGAGGTTAATGGCTGTTATACAGGATAGCAGGAGGGAAGGATACACTAAACAGGACACGCAGAACAAGTCAGAACAGATCCAAGTGACAAATTATTACTCCCATTTTCATTCAATCACATATCATGATATTTGGCCTGAGTCAGTTGTTTTCCAAGCCAAAGTAATAAGATTGTAATTGTAAGGCATCGCAATGGAATTAGAATGAAATATCAGGCTCAGCTTTGGTATTTATGAGCCATGCACAGTTGCTTGCTGTCCCCTTCCTGCACACAGCTGCAGGGGTCTCTTGCAATTATTTCAACTTATTTGAATGTATTTAAACTTCTGCTCATGAGGTGTATGTTCTGGGAGTGAGCTGTGTGTACTTTGTACGTGGGAACTCACTGAGGCGCCTCATGCCCTTGGGAGAGGATCCCTGCAGCCTGCTTTCCTGGGGTAGGCTGTACCTTAACCTGCAGGTGTGCATGTCTGCATGAGTGATCTATCGAAATAGAATGAAGGACTCTTCACCAAAAATTGTGGCTTCTTGTTCTGTGTTTTGTAATAGCTGATAACATAATAGAAAAATGGCTTTAAGGTTCTTAAGGAGTGTTTGAGTTTATAGACAAAGACAGAATTTGCTGTAACCAACATTTTTCAGGCAGTTTTTGTTTACAGTACTGACTATCCATTGGCTTTCCATGAGTTAATTTGGATTTCTACCCACGTAATTAAGAGCACAGCAGGTGGGGCTTCCTACTCACATGTCCTTGCTCTTTCCTGTTATTCTATCACTTCAGCAAATACTGCTTGAAGCGGTGCTTGCCTTTGTATTTAGATTCAATCTGAGTAAAACAGGAAGCACAGGCTGGCCCTCTGAAATCTCTTTTTCTTTTTTTGTCCAGCTCTGTTTTGAAGGCTGAAATGGACTGAGCAGCTGGAATAATGTATAAATATGTACTATACAAAGCATGGGGTGCTTTTTACCAGTTTTACTGCACAAAGAAGTTTTGGGAGCAAAGTTGCCAGTGTGTCTGATAACTGATTTGCTTAACCAATTGAAAGCTGCATACATTGCTGTGGGAAAGTTCACCTAGCTGAAAAATAAGTTTTATTCTTGTAAATTTCTAGTCGAGAGTCACATAAGAATCTTAGTGGCACTCCTATTCAATTTGGCCCTAATAATACCCAAACCCTCAAACTTGTCTGTGTTCCTTGACTTCTAGTACATCCCAACACCTATTTCAAAATAGTCTTGAGTCATGGTTTCATTTTCAAGAGTGTTGGGTGAGAAGTCAATTAATATTGCTGGGAAGAATCAACTGATGTCAAGGGAGAAAACTTTAGCTTAATTTTTTTTGGGGGGGGACGGAGGCCTTAAATAGAAAAGGTTCTCTTATTAATCTCCCTTTGTTCTTATTTTTCACCAGGATTCATCAGTCAGCCATCAAAATAAGACATCTTGAGCCCTGGAAAATTGCTGTAATTGTTATTGGAACAGCAGTGGCAGCAGCTATCACCATTGGTCTCCTAGTTTATTTTCTGGCATATGGTAAGTTTTGCATAATGCATCACTATTCCTATGCTTAGTGAATTTCCTCTGTGCCTGTTGTGCCAGATGATGCTGGGAGGTTTCACCAGTCTGTCTAAAGCTTATTTGGGGAAAAAACCACTGGCTTCTCTAGAGCTCTCCTTCTTTCCTCATTTAGCATTTTGCAGATCTCCTAGGAACATTTCCTGCCATGCAGGGTGATTTAGGGCTGTGGTTTCTGTTGGTTTCCATTTACTTTCACTCATTTCACATTTTTCTCATGATCTACTTCTGGGATGAAGTCAACACACAAGTGTCTGGTCTCCCTTGCATGAGTGACAAACAGAGCCTTCTGCATGTCTCTCTGGGGTGTTTCTCTGTTCCCTTTCCCTGATCACTAGCAGCTTCCTGCCAGGGCTTGGAGTTGAGTGGACAGGCCAGGAAGGAAGGTAACTAAGCAGCAAGGTGCAGCTTGTGATCCTGTGTGAGCCCCAGGTGCTGTTGGTTGGCCAGAAATGTAACTGCTGGGGAAACTTGGATTAGATCACCTAACTGAACTGAAAGCTTGCTCCTAGCTTTTGGAAGCTGTACTTGAATGAGTTGGATACAGGCGAAGGCTCATTCACTCCCTAGATGTCAGGAGTATTTCTCTATATGTAACAGGTATTTCTCTAAAGTTCATTCATCTTGGTACTTTGAGTATTGCCTGTTCCTCTTCTTTCCCTTACAGATCAGAAGCTGTTCTATTATAGTGCCAATGTAAAAATCACCAACATCCGGTACAAAAATGAATTTTCCAGACAGTCCTCAGGAAGGTTTAGAGACCTGAGCGAGAGGGTTGAGAGACTGGTAAGTTTGGACGATTGTGCCTTTCCATTAAGGACTGTGTGATAATACAAGAGTCATTAATGCGAACATCACACTTGGAGACCACAGGGTCTGGTGGGCAGACCTGGGAAATGGATAGCAGGAGAGACATGATCACACCTGGCAGACCAGGCGCTTGCCTGGTCTTGGCATCTTCTAGCCTGTCACTTCTCTCTATCCCTGCAGTGGTGACGTAGATATTTAAAATAATCTCAGCTTCCTCCTATATCACTGATCATAGAATCACAGACTATTCTCAGCTGAAAGGTTCTCACAAGGACCATCAACTCCAGCTCTTTAGTGAAATGCCCATACAGTGATTGAACCCACAACCCTGGTGTTTTTAGCAGCAGGCTCTAACCAGCTGAGCTAATCTCATCATTTTTGTGTGTTTTCTTTCTATGCCCTGAGCCTGGCTTTGTGATTTATGTCCCATTGTCTCTAAGGAAAGCATTCTTTTACACCCTCTCCTTTACAGGGTGGGGAACTCTACCTGTTGGGCTGTTACTGTGTGTTGAGACAACAACACACAAGCCCTTTTCCTGCGCCTTTGGTATGTTTTGTTGGGAAACCTTCCTACAAATAGCAGAGGCTGCTGAGTGGCTCTCAGTCATACAGTAGCTATGGAAATAAATAGACACACTGCAATTTCCTTTCTTGTTTTCTCTTTGAGACACTACCCCAGAGATGCTAATTACAGAGTTCATCTCTATACGACAATAAGCATGTGATTGTGCTTGTAGCTTTTTGTGTTTCATTCATCAGAATCCGATGCATATCTCTTACCTCCTGTTTGGCAACCACACACAGATACCCAGTTAACAGGACAATGCTTTGCTCCCCACTATCATTTAATTTAGGGCAATATCACTTGTCCACAACAAAATGTGAGCTATGCTGGACATTGCTCTGGAGAAGTAGGGTGCTGTGTGGGGACTTGGCAGTGCTAGCATCTCTTCACAGCTCCACTGCTGAGGGCCTCAGTGATCTTAGTCAAGTTGTCCTCTTCTCTGTCTGAGTCTGTTCTCTTTCTGCCCTCTTTGTCTACTGAGACCCATACCAGATTTCCCAGGATGTGCTTCTGGTGGATATCTGTATGTATAGAGTCTTACACAAGCTGCGTTTGCTTAGGTGCTACCACTTTGCAACTATTACCTAATAATTGCAGGCTTTTTGCCTTGTGATATAGGACCTTGGAGAGGGAATGTTCTCCCTGACTAATACGACACTGTGTATTGCTGAGGGGGAAGGAAGGCAAGGACCGGGAAGGAGTCTGAGGAAAAATGCTTCACTGAGTACAGTTGTATCCTTTCCTCTCACTCCATTCCTTCTTCATTTTTTAAAAACCTGTGCCTCCTTTGGCAAAGAAACACTTATTTTAGCTAAGGAGTTCTTTCAGACAGTGTCCAATGCAGTCAGATTTCCTCTAAACGTGGCTATCAATTTAGATGCTTGAATGGAAGCCAATGCTTTAGAAACCCCGTCTCCTCTCTGGGTGTTGAGCAGTTCTGATAGTAGTGACAGTAAATACCAGTGCAGGTTGAGCAGTGAGAACCATTATATCAGGGCATGTTAATTGTACCTGATAAGCAACACCATAACAAACATACACAGAACTATGTTGTCTTTCCTTCATTCCTGTAACTTTTCTTAAGAGCTGTCCTTAATTCAGCCGTTAAATTCTATGTTCCTCTCCCAAATTTTACGAATTCTTTGCTTATATAAATGGTCCCTGCCATAAGTTTGACCTTTTGTGGGTTTAGTTCTGGGTGTTCCATTTAACAAAGATGTATGAGATTGAGAATTGTCCGTAACCTTTTTGAAAGCAACTCCATAGAGTAATAAAACAGTGTGTTCCTTGTAAGTCTGATTTTATTCCAGCAAAACTCATCTTGTGGTGATAAAAATCAAAGCAATCTTTTCAGACACACATATCCTCTTGGTATCTTGACAGCTGTCTCAGAACATCTGCATTTTTATTCTCAGCATCTTCACAGCAACTCTAATAGAGGAGGAGACAGCTGAGTTCTTATCACATTTTCTAATTTGTCTGGATTTAGCAAAACCCTTTGCAGTCTTTCCCTGGCTGGTGTCAGGGTTTGGATGTCCAAGCTTTCCCATTGTCATAGTAGTAACGATACCTTAAGCTCATGTTGTGAAACAGTGAGTCAATGCAGATAAATGCAATGTCTTTCTCAACACTTGGTGTAAAGTGAACAGAAGTGAATCATCTCTGATAATCAGAAGCATTCAAATTACCTGAGTTAGTGCAACTCCCTGCCAAGTGTTCCCTTCTCTGACTCCTTCCTGATGAAGCCCTCCTTCATTTGTCTCTAGAAAGACCTAGAAAGGAGCTCTTTTCAGAGCTGGTGTTTCACCAGGAAAAATGTTTTTGCTTCCATATGGAAGTCATGTCGTGACTTCCTTGAGGCCTGCAGCAAATGCCCAATGTTTGCTTTGGTTTCCAGATTTGAATAGTAACACCCATTGTGTGAACAACATTCCTGACTCTTATCTCATTGGAGGTGGGAGGGAATGCAGCCAGATCATGCCAGAGAGCTGATGAAGCTGGTGCACCAGTCAACATGTCAGGGCTGACTGGAAAGTCTGGAAAATGTCTTCTGGGGTGGAGCTGGGGGGACTGAGGAACAGATGATGAAAGATCTTTGCTCCTTGACTGGCTTCCTGTGAGAGTCTGTGAGTGTTCCCTTTGTGCTCTCTTGAAAAATCAGACTTGACTGAATGCCACTAGGGAAAGAGAGATTCCAGCTCACCAGAGCCTCCTCGTTTTTCTAGTTGGACCAGTCCCTCTTTCCTTGACAAGCTAAAACGATCTGTGCCAGACCGTCCCCTCTTACACTGGATAAAAAGGGCACAGCCACAGCCTCATGGCTCCTTCTCCAAGGAGCCTCTATTTTATAGTGGGTTCACTTATTGTGTGGCTCATCTGCACGACTTCTACCCATTGTTTTTCTCAAACTCCTTCACCAGACTTAGATTTATTTTTCTTCTCCCACAAAATGTATTAATTCTTTTGGATTTCCCAAGAATGCCTTGGAGACCCTAACTACCCTCTTACTAACTGTATCCTGGATGAGATTTCCAAGGCCCTGCTTTAAGCTTTGCTTCTTTAGCCTCTCTGGCATGCCAAAGAGTGGAGGGAGCTGTGACAATCAGATGGACCTGGGTGATCGGGATGATCTCAGCTGCCTGCTCTGGGCAGCTGCAGTGACTGCTCTGTGTGCAGGAAGAAGGGTGGAGGTGTGTTGTGTCTTGCATATAAAGTCATCTTCGACCCCAAGGGAAGGGGATGTTCAGTCAGGAGAGCTTGAAATGAGTATTTCAGTCTCAGTGGAAATTGTCTCAGCTGAAGGCTGGCAAGTTTCAAGCTGTGGGAGGGACGCTGATATCGAACAGCCACCTTCAGTACATGGCTGGTTGCTCAACAGAAACAGACATCAGCCTTTACCCTGCCCACCAGGGGTTTGTAAATGCACCTGTTGGCTCTTTTTTCTGATACTTCCTCCTAGAAGTTGTGGGCTTTCCCCTCTTTGCGGAGAGCCTATGCAACCCTTCTCCTTTCTCAGGCACTTCGTATCTCCCTATCTCCTCTGGCCAGAGCTGTTCCCAGCCCTGCTATGTGGCTGCTTCTCCCTGAGTCCATGTGTCTCTGTGGAATATTGTGTTGGACACTGTACCCTTCCCAGCTTCTGGGGCTTTGTCCTGTCATTCCCTACTCACTCCTGCTCCCATGTGATGATAAGCTGGGTTGAGAGGTGGGTGGATGGATGTTCCTCAGGTATGAGTGTAGCATGGCTCCCTCCTTGACTGGTTGGGTGGCTGGGGGAGAGTTGCAGGGTTTGTTTTCCCTCCTGGAGTGCCTTGAGCCATGGAATGGACTGATACAGGTTTCCCCTTTTGTCTCATAATCAAGAAGGCACCTGGGCTATCCCTTGTCCTTCCACCATCCGAAACTAGCACAGAACTAACTGGATGGATCTGGGCAGAGTGGTTGGGGATTATATTAAAACAATACCTGGATACTTCCCCTGGGAAACTACTGCCTATCCAAACATTTCTATTGAATTAATGGAATTTCATCAAGTAATTTTCACCTCAGTACTCAGCATTGTGTGTAAGGACATCTCTTTTAGAAGACGTCTTGCTTCAGCTACTTCAAGTGACAAGAGAATCTTCCATGTCCTTAAGAACAGGTGTTGGGGGAAAGTTTTTAATGAATACAGCTCTTGAAGTCGGTCCTGTTTGATTGAGCTGAATTAGTGTGGGTTTAATGTAATGTCTCTACTGGGTATTGCAGAGGCACTTGAGATTCCACAGGGAAACGTGGCAGAACAGTTCTGATAAAGGTGCCTGTTCTCAGTAGGTTGAAGAGCTCACTGCTGAGTCCCTGCACTGGAACTGGTGCAGAAGGAAGCAGTTTTCTCCCTTGGTAGATGATGATTTTAGAGGTTATTAAGACACATCTCTCACTATGAATGGGGTGGAGAAGAAACAGAGAAGCAACCAGGTGCCATGCACCTCCTTCCCTCCCCCCCAGCTTTAACACGTGATAAGCCTGTTTGGTGGGAGGGTTAGCCTTCAACAGCATGCTTGTAACGGAAAGGCTCTCTGCTTTATACCGAGGGATAAGCTTGCATCATCCCAATATCGGGAAGTATCTTGTACCCTCTAAGTTGTGAACACCTTACTGTAACATCTGCAGGGCCAAAGGGTCGGTCAAAGTTCTGATTAGGGTTTCCATCTGAGCTGAACTCCAAGGAAGCCTACCTGAAAACACCAAGAACACCAGTGAGTGAGCAGATGAGTTTGCTGTTTTATGGCACTTGGCCTTTTAGGGTCACATGTGACTCAAGTCTTCCTGGGGAGCAGAAGTGTGTGTATTTGGGAGAGAGAGGGTGGTGAAATACAAATCCCTTCAGAGCAGATAGCTGCAAAGCCAGGTGAAACTGTGCATGAGGTGTGTTTGTCACACCTTCCATGTGGGTGTTTAGATAAAGCTCAGAAGTCTGTGGCTTGCTCCATCAGTGCCTTATGGTCCTTGGGTTGAGAGGTTAATTCAGTAGGAGCAGATCCCCAAGGCAGCAGGTTTTCGAAACATTCCTAAAGAATATTTTTTTCTGGGAAACCAGACTGTGAGGATAATTTTAGAGATGATAACTAAACATGCTCCGAGAAGAGAGTATACTAAAGTTCAAGGGAGTCTAATATGACTCTCATTTTTACAGCAAATGGAAAAGTGCAGGTATCTACAAGTATCATGTAGCTTCATTTGCTGTGTGTACAAAACCCCCACTTATTTTACCCTCTTAGCCCCTAAAACAAAAGAAAATTTAATATAAATTAGCCAAATCAGAAATTACGGTATCTGCAGCAGCCAGGTCTTTCCAAGGACTTTTCAGAGTCTTGCAGCACCCAGACCAAACTGACTAAGAATGTTCTGGCTGTAATAAATTTCAAAAGAGATTTGGTAGTGTTTACAGATAAGGATCCCAAAATCTAAAACCTAAGTCTCTATTTAAATTCAAGCATTCCTAGGCTTTATATGTGCTCCCTCAAGTACTTACATAATACAAATATGAGGCGAAAAGAGTAGAATTTTATTGAAAGATTTTCTTGTTCGTCACTAAAGGCAATTTTATTTACAAATGCATCTATAGGACAAAAGCCAGAATAATTAAGCTTTTTAAATTTAGCTTTTTATAGACTTTTAAAATAATAGTCTCCCTTTTTTCTTCTTGTGAAAAACAATATTGTAAAATCGGGAAAAAATCTTTTATCTACGTAAAAAAAGTTATTTAAGGAACATTTTGAGAAGAAAAAATACTAAAATAAATTTAGGACATTTGATAACTTCTGCTTTACAAGCTTAATTTTAGGAGAATGATTCTCACAAATAGGAAGCATTGTCCTTGGACTAGCGTGGTACAATCGGGGTGCCCTCTATGGGTGGCTGGGGCTAGAAACAAAGCAGAAAGGATTTTCCACCATAATTCAGCCAAGAGGGAAAAATCAATGGATCAGTGGCCAAGATGACAGCATGGCAACTTGTTAATTTAGCTCTGGAATTAGAGGCTGACAGCACACTTGACTGTCAGTACGTATATATACAGGTGTGGCCCTAAACAGATAGGTGAAATGCTGTACTCTGAGAGAGGAAATAACTCACAGAAAACACCTGCATCTCAGTTGTGATGCTGTTTTTAGATGTTTCTATTGAAATCAAAAGAAGAAAAAGATCATTGGCATAGGTATATACTGCATTGATTTAAAAACTGGCATGTTTCATTGCTTTTTAATTTTGTTTCCAGTTTTTCCGGTTTCCATGGGTCACAGTAGCACAGGAAACTAAATACTGAAGAAAACATGAAGCACTTTTAAATCCTGGTGTGAACTGATGCAGTTCAGCACATGAAGCTGTGGTTTAATGCTTTTCATCACCTCTAAGAGCTCAAATTTCAGTGAGCTCTACCTAAATTGCATGAATTTTCAAGATGAAATTGTTAGTTATCAAAAATGTGCCTAATATCGAACTTTTTTTCCCCTGTAAATTCAGTGATCCTTCAGCTTATTTGTTTCTTTGACTTATTACTGCAATACAATTTTCTCAAGTAATAGGCATGCAAGTTGATTTTTCTTTTTCATTTTTTTTTCTTGGTTTATCAAAGCAGAAGTTGTAATATGCATGTACAAATTCAGAAAAATCATAAGACATCTCAGCCCCAATAAACAAGTAACTCTAATTCTGATCTAGTGTGCATCATGAAAAACTCTAAAATGTGCACAATGAGAATGGATGCGAACCTGAGGTGGAAAAAGGAACTCAAAATTAAGTAAAGCACAGCTATCAATAGTGTGTGTGATTAAGGGTAGAACCTTATCATAATTATAGACTCACAATCCAGAATTACTGCATTGTTTGCAAGTAATTATATCAATGAAGTGATTCAAGATGCAAACCAGTGATCGAAATCTGACTGGCCAAGAGAGTGGCTGCTCAGATCCTGGTGCTGCCCAAAGGAAGAATCCAAATTCAGTACTGACATTGTGCGGTTGGTGGTATTTGGGCACTTGTAAGCGGAATACATCACCAACGATCTTCCTTAGATTTCACAAAACTGTTATTTTCCTAAGAGGTATTTGCTCTTGTATTTTAGCTCCTTACCTCTAAGTATTGTTTAAAAAAACCCGGAATGCACATAGTAAATTTCCTGGGGAAAGCGTGTTATTTTGGAAAAAAAAAAAACAAAAAACAAACAACCACAAAGCCCTACTCTGGGTATTGGCACTGAGAGTTTTCTCGCCAAACTTCATTTTCTCTCCAAAAGTCTGAAAATCCCCCCCTGTAAGTGGACAAAATTTTAATAGCAGTGTGAAAGTTTTAGGAAGCTAATTATGGATAATTGAAAGCAGGGAGTAGGAATGAGAATACTTAGGTGACCTTAATTCCAGCTGTCACTAACACACATAACAATAATGAAACACTCATGTCATTACATGCCTTTGAAATTGGTTGCACCAAGCATAAGCATGGTACTTTAAACCCTGACGTTATCCCATGTATTAGCCCTCTTAATTTCTTTTATCCGAAAGACCAATCTTTTTAGGAACTACTGTACAAGGACAATTATTCCTCTTTTGCAGCTGTTGCCTCCGGGAACCATCCAGCTGAGCTCCTTATTTCAGTGCCGTCAGGCAGCGCTTACTCACGCCTCAGCTTTAGCAGCCCCATGTTTGTGATGCCATTTGCAGACGTTTGGGATCACACAGCTCTTGCCCACTGTGAGACCTGCTGTCTTTGTGTGTGTGTGGTTTCTGATGGGAAGGTTTCTGATCCTCTGGTTTGCTGGAGGCATGGGGACCATTGCACTTGCTCTCCTTCAGGTCCATTTTCTTCACCTTGGGCAAGGACTGTGGCTGTAGGGCTGTTGTAGTAATTGGAATGTCTGTTTCCAAGGAGAGTGTGATGTCCACATCCTGGTTTGGGATACTGCCACACTCTTTTTTGCTGTCCCTGTCAGTCTTTCTCCTTGTGTCCTCTCTCAACCCATTCACTGAAATCAGGGCAGGAAAAATGTCAGGTTCTCAAAGGAGCAGCTACTGGATTTGTATTATGGTCAGCTCTGGGGGTCTCAGTATGTTGAGCTGTAAATGAGGGGGAGTCATTGAATCAAGTGGCGTGTTGCAATTAATATTTATAGTCAAAAAACTTTAAAAATCACTAATAATAGGCATTACATCCTAAGTAGCTAGTGAGGTAAGAGGAAGAATGTGGTATGAGGATAGGTGTTGAAGGACTAAACTGGCAGCAGGCAAAAAAGCAATACTATTGAGCAACAAGACGCTTTGTGCTCCCAAGCCTACTGAATGCTTTTGAACATCTCATGCAAGTAACTCAGTGCGTTCAGCAAATATTCCAGAGGAGAGTTCTGTCAAACTAGATTTAAGATAACTTTTTGATAAACCTTGTGACCCAGTGTGCGGTGGCAGAGGAGTGTGTGGTGGGAGAAAGTGAGGGCTTGACACAGCCAACCTTGCTGGGTCACTTCCAGACACAGCCACACAGCTGGGCAAGCCCAGCTCATGTCAATTCCATACTACCCTGGAGCGATGGGATCCCTGTCATAGCCTATTTCCAGAGCTTGGGTGTTTTTTGGGTCCCAGGGAGGAAGGACATTTTGTGTGACTCCGAAATCACAAAGATTTCAGTAGGTTGCTCATGGGCCTTAGAGGGTTGGGCATGGTGCAACACAAGAAAAAGAGTATGATGATGAGATCTGGAGTTATTTGACACAGAATAGGAAACGAAGTCTTGTTCATCAAAGTGTAAACCAACTTCTGGCTACAAGGAACAAGGAAGAATTTCCTTTCTTCCTGGGTTTGGTCAGGTGGGAATGTTTTGCCCTCTTACTGTATCTTTGGTGCTAGCCACCATTAGTTACTGTATTGGATGGACCAGCACTCAGGAACAAAGTCCAGTTTGTCTAAGAAAATTGTTCTGCATAGAGAGAAGTTTAGTAAAAAAAGTACAGAGAATATGAAATTACACTAAGGAAATTAGAAATGTCATTAAGCCAAGCTATCCCGCAAACGTTAGCTTAAAGAAAGTCTTGTTTGGACAAATGCTAAAATAAAGGCTGTCAGGAAGATGCTTCTCACTTGAAAGGAGCAGGACTTGGCACTTGGTTCAGAATGCTCATAGACCTTGCCTGCAGCAACAGCTGTCACAGTTGAGCTGTTGCTAGACAAGGGCCAGGAAAAACAGTGAGATGCACTTAAACAGTGGTGAATTTAAGGGATCTGGTCATGACAGTGTCACTTTTGAGGGGCCGTAATCAGAGTAAAACATTTAAAATGAGTGTAAATGCTCCTCCCAGGCAGGACAAGGTCACACCTAGTCACTGGACAAAGTTCTAGTTGCTTTTGCTCCCACGGTTGTGACTTAAGCTGAAAAGAAAGCTAGAAGCAGGCTGGAGAGAAATGTTTTCTGTTTGGTGTGTGAAAGGCTTCACCAAAAAAAGAACTGTAAAAATATAGGACAGAACATTAATCTCTGAAAGTTTTTATCTGAAGGCATCTTCCTACATATTCTCCTCTTATATAAACTCTGTATGAATATAGAGATTACTCTTAATAATTCAGGTTACCAAAATCACAGTTGAAGGAAAGAAGAGATTTGGGTCATATTTGCTAAATGAATTCATCAGGTGCGTGGTGGGCCACAGTGCAGAGGTTTGGCTAGCCTTTCTTTCATGATAAGACACAGTAGATTACAAAAGTAAAAAATATTAGCTCACATTTGAAGGTGTTAAAGGCCCTGCAAGGTTCACTGTAAATAAAGCCACCCTTCAGTTATTTTTTGTCTGTGGGCGATGTAGAGCTAAGGCAGCTCTTAAGGGTGGGAAAGTTAGTGGCAGTGTGTAATGGGAAAAGTGTCTACTTTCTCATTCAGATATGAGAGTGTGAAAGAGAATGGAAGTAACACAAATTGGTATAATTTTAAATCATATGCTTCCCGTTCTCCCCATGAAAATAACTAACATGCCTTCTGGATTGAATGTTGTGAAAACAGTGTCTGTTGCTGATAGTTTAGTTGTGTTTGGACTCCATAGATTCTTTTTGTAAAAAGCACCGTGTGTAGTTGTGTTTTGTGAGACACCACTGGAAGTCTTTGTCTCTGCTGCAGCACACGGTGTTTCTAATCAGACTGTATGGAACATCTTGGAAGTGGTCCAGGCTGAGGGGAAAAGGAGAAAGCTGAACATGTTGGGAGTACAAAAAACACAATCACACGAGCTGCTCAGGCTGTAACAAAGACCCACAAGAGAATGGGTGATAGAATTAAGGATCTCTGTATCTGCTGCAAAAATGCAGGTGGAAAGTGTAGCAAAACCACCTGACATCTGAGACAGTAAGGTATCTTGAAAACACAACTGTCAGGAGGAGATAAAGAATTTGGGAATGTCAAATGGACGCAACCCTCTCTTGCAAGGGATTGTGAATTCCTGCCCTCTTCAGTCCCTAGCTGAAAGTCATGCTGCTTTCACTTTACTTGTTAGCAATGCAGCAGCTTGAGGTGTAGCTCAGCCCAGCTCAAGGCTCTTTTGATTGCAAAGCACTCTGCAAAGAAGTCCCTGTCCCAAAGATCTCAAAAGTTCTCAGAGACAATGCAGCCGAAGATAGCACATGCCACTGCATGCCACAAAGCTGGCAGTGTTGCTTAGCCACATGCTTCTGCTTACACAATCACCAGTGAAGCAGTTAATGCTGCGACAGAAACGATAAGCAAATGTTATCATTAAAAAAAGCAAAACAAAAAACCCCCCTTTTTGTCTAAGGGCAACTACTTCCAATGACCAAGGGAGGTTGTGGTGGAACAGGATGCAGAGTTATAGGAGAAAAACTCTTTTTAGCTGGATGCATCATAAAATGCAGTGGTAGCAGCTGGCAATCTGCAAAGTGAGAGGATAAAATGCATCCTGCATATCTACAGTAGCTTGTTGCAGTTGAGATATCTTTTTCCATACAATTTTGTCAGTTCCAAATGCCAAACTAATTGCAGATAACTGCCAGTAAGAGCAAGGTAAAACATCAGCTCAACGCACGACCATCAAAATTTTTTCCGTTTTTCCTTACTAATGTATGCTTAAAATCACCTTAAAATAATAAATTGCACAGTTTTCATCTCGAAATTATTCTGCTTCAACATCCATGACATTACGCATCATGAAGCTTCATCTTACGATGAAGCCAAGGCTGGAAAAGGGGGGGGGTTTGTGTTCCTTGGGAGGAATCACCCCCAGATTTCATGCTTACATGCTTATTTCTGTATCTGACATATTTCAACACACTAGTAGTTTGAGATCCATTATTTTTTCTTTCCTTTGGAAGACAGAATATCTTGAGACTTGGCTAAAATAGACTGCTCTTAAGGGCTAAAAACTAAAAAAAGACAGTTTACAGGATGCTGTAAAGCATTTATATGCAGTTTTTCCTGTAATACATTTGATGTTTACAGGATATGTTCAATTTACTGGGTCTTGTTGGTAGGAGGAGTTGCTGCATAACTCACTAGTGACTCTGCTATTTCTCAATCTTTCAGTGATCCCGAGCCATTCCTGGCAGAATTTCATGCCATGTTATATCACACTGTGCTGTCTCAGACCGATCACGCAATCTTGAGATGACATCTTGACAGGATGTGGTTAAGCAGGAACCAGTAGAAGATGTTTTTTGGGGATCGATTCCTTAGGAGTCCTAGATTTCCAATTTCTGATGAGAATTCCTTGACGATCGTCCAAGCACGTGGAAAATCACAAGGGTGATAGGGGAACATGATAATTGAATAATAATTCAAAATTATTGGTGGCTTTGCTATAGATATTTCTGTAAGACCAAGGGTAAATGCTGTGTCAGAAAGGACCCCTACAAGACAGGCTGAGTGCACAGCAGAGCACAGCATGCTCTGTCTGTTCTGTGGGCAGTCTTTAGGAAGCTGTGCTTTGGAAGACTGCAGCAGTGTGTTCCAAGGATGTTTATGTATTTCTCATTACGCCTGGGAGTGGATGAGACGGCACTGCAGTGGCACACTGATGTAGCCATAGGACATTTAGAAAAATGAGCTTGCTTTTTTAATGATGTGCCTTAGGGCAAATGGGAAATGGTTAGAAAAGGTCTGTGACAAATGTTATCTAGAGGCTGGGCTGCGTTATGTTTCTTGGCTCTATAAGCTATGCATTTGTAACTGAATGCTGTTTTCTGAATGCTCCTGCCAGCAATATGTCCATTTCCCTCCTTTTTTGTTGTTATCTTATATTTTTCTTTTTTCAACAGATCGACAAGACATTTTACAATTCCATTTTAAGGAAAAAATACATCCGTTCACGCTTAATCAGAGTGAGGTATGTGAGATTATAATAAATGCACGCAGCTGAGATAAAATTAAATGCACACCAAGCCCAGCTAGATCAGATTCAGTAAAGTGTATTGTGTGTAAAACCAGAGCATAATCCCTAACTGAGCATAATCTGGTTCTGAACCTTGCTCTCCTTTGGATCTTAACGGAGTTGATACCTTTCAGTCAGGCCAAATTCCAACAAGTTTGTGTTCAGATCTTGAGCAAGCTTTAGTTAATAAAGCAGAGATAACTAAAGCTATCTAAAACCTAAAAGGATTTTCAAAACTACTTCTTACACTGTAATGCAGGTGTCATTTCTAGCATTGCTATTGCGCTGGGCTTGTTAAGTAAAACCAGGCTATGCTGGCTCAGAAAGTCCCACTTATCATTGTGACTCTAAGAATGGGCATCAGTAGGTGCCCAGGGAACAGTAGCAGCACAACAGACGTGTGATAACTGCTTCTTGGTATGCTCCCTGCCTCCAGGTATTTACCACTTGGGAGTTCTTGAAGTGGTTGTGGTTTCTTTAGCAGCCCTTGGTGGCATTATTTCCCAAGGACTTGTCTACTGTCTCCTGGACTCTTGAAATCCGTGCACCTCAGTCCTTTAGGAAGGAGATACTTGTGAAGAACCACCTTCTTTGGATCATTCAATGACCCCTAGTTCTTGTGCTGAAAGAGGTGATGAAAAGTTGATCGCTACCCCTCCTCTCCATGCAATTAGTGATACTGGACACTCTCATCACATCCCTTTTCTGTCTTGTATTCGATAAGATCCACTCTTTTCTTTTTTTTTTTTTTTTTAAGTTGTAAATCCCAGTATACTCAGCCATTCTTTGTAGAAACTGTTTCTTATCATCCTGTTCCATATATCTTTCAGGTCTGCTGTTCCTGCTTTTTGAGATGAAGGGGTCAGACCCATAGCTGAGATTATCGCTGAGCAATGAGGAGCTTTTTTCCCTCTTTTACTCTCTGTTCAACTGCCAATAATATGTAATGTTTGATTTGATTTTTTTTAACCACTGCTAAGTGCTGAAAAGGATCTTTTTATATAACTGTCTATTGTAGTATTAAGATCTTGTTCCTGAGTGACAGTGCCCATCACTTTGCAAATAAATCTTGAATGTCTTCATAATTATAGACCAAAGCTGCAAGACTAAGATCTAAAGATCTAATCCTTGTCAATGTGTTTCTCCTTGTTCTTACACGGTTTGTGACATCTTGCCTCTTCCTCTACCTTAGCTCAATCCCCAGTTACACACAAGTCATTATTTGAATGTAGCTTTAAGGATATTTTTTGATACTAGAGTGTTGCAAGCATAGGCAGGGTGATTTAGGGATCTGAGAGGCCAATATGTAGGGATAAGTAGTATTTTTCATTACTTCTTGTTTGCAAGGACAGACTGAGGTACTTGTGATGTTTGCTGTGTTGGATGCAAGATTTGTACGCGCCAAAGCTTGTTAGCTTTTTCAGATGTACACTATGCCTCTTCAAGGGCTCAGACTGCAAGTTCTTTTGAGCAGGGTCATGGCTGTGAATTTACTTGGAAAGGACTGTGCGTATTTTTTGGCTCAGTACAAGCAATGGACTAATAATAATGCCCACTGCTCACTGAGAAAGACAATACTAATCTTGACTAGGTGTCCTTGGCTCTGGATCTATGCTATATAATAAGTGAATCAAGGTGGGCAGTACTTACCTGAGGGTTTCGAGAGGTGTGGTGTGCTTGCAAGAGTTGATACGGTAATTCCAGTGTGGCATAGCACAGGAAGAGGAGTGGGGGGAGAGGTGAGGGAACACCTCAGAAATGCAGAGCAACACCCACAGTTGGATCAGATAATATCTGGAAAATAAACGAAGTGGCAATCATGCTGAAGTTGTAACAAATGGAAAAAACAGTCTGTTGGAAAGTTCACATACGACTACTCATGGGACCCTTGAAGCAAAGAGTGTCTTTCTGCTCACCTACGAACCACTTGGCATGCCTCGGTGTGCTTAAAACACATGGCCTTTTATTTCCCTTCACTGGTGATATCAGGAATGTCTGTTTCAATTTGGTACGTGTTCCTTGCAAAGATTAAATTCTGATTGCATGAGTTCTCTATAAGATGCCTGTCTTCTATTTTTCTTTTATGTAATTAGAAATTTCCAAGACAGTGAGATATCACTGGGAGATTTTCTCTTTTCCTTTCCTATCTAAAGACAGAGCAACCTGCTTTTAGCTCTCCCCCTGTATGAAGTAACCGTGATTTCATCTGTTGTGGCTTGTGTCTCATCGCTTCTTGGTTCGGGTGGAAGGAGGCACAAGAGAGAAGGTTCCCGGTGCAAGCTCTTACCTTCCCTTTGTGATGACGAGGGATAAGCCATCTGCAAGCACGAAGCAAGATTTACTATGCCAGATTAGTCAGTTTGATGTTTGTAGTCTATCATTCCATCTCTTTCAGTATCTGATGCTTTAAGGAAAAAGAAATACTACTATCAGGTGAATCCAACCTATTACAAGACTTTCCTCCCCTTTCTTTCCTCTGATCTTACATTAAAACTTTGGAATAGTGTGTCTCAATGTGTGTGCTGCTTGCACTTTTCAATAAGGTGTTAAAGGCCTCTTTTGTGATCCATCTCTTTGACTTTAATAAATAGATTGTGGGTATGCTGCCAAGTTTCATTTATTGTTGCACAACATGAGGTTATTAGAAACATTCTCCAAGAGGTTGCTGTGGTGGAATTAGGTTGTGTGGTCTTTCCCTTTTGCTCAAGTACCTTTTTGATGATGATTGTAAATTTTTATTCCGTGTATGTACAGGGCTGTGGAAAGGTCTGTCTAGATACCATTAATCATCTACCTCATGTTTCTGAAGTGCTGTTTATCCAGCTTTTCACTGTAATCAAATCAGTTCATTCCTTCCTCTCTTGTGCCTCAGGCATGTAGTCAGCGGCTGCTTTTCAGAATTCATTATAAAATTGGTCTGGCCATTTGTTCCCAGAAAACATCATGCCTTCTTCTAGCCTATGATGCATTAGACCATTCAGCGTTTGTTTGGATTTCTTTTGGAAATTCCTTCTCACAAATGTTTGAAAATGTATCTGATCTTTTATGTTACACTGCCATTGCTAGAGGAGCTAAGATAAAAGCTAAGAAACGCAGAAATGGGCTGAAGGTAACAAGACTCTTTCATTGGTTTGTAGCCCAGATACTGATGGTGTGATGGCAGAGGCTTTGCTCACATTCTGGTTCTCCTCCACGGATTCTAGAGAAGCATTGCGGGAAAGAGTTGGAAAGATCTTACGGAGGGGCCTGAAAAAATACACAGGGCCTCTGCGAATAAATGTCCGATCTTCTACCATCTCAAGTAAGTATATTACATTTCTTTTAAAAGTAGTTCTTTCCATTTTCTGATTGATGGTACTTGGTTTTTCCCTTCTGATGATAGCTTTTGATGTTACTGTGTCTGAATGACAGTCTTTTGTGCTCCTTAAGTTAGACCAAAATCAGTGGCAAACCCCCCTAAGTCTTTAAAAAATATCTTAAGTACGGATAAATGGGAGCCATTGCTTTGTGGTTTCACAGTACAGCCTCAGCCTTCCTCCAAACTGCAGTACCAACTTTATATTACTGTCATGGAGCCTGAAAGTGCAAGAAGTATACTTGGATGAGAAGGGGAAAGAACCAATGCACTCAAAAAAGAGTATTTGGTGGGAGGATCAAAATCCTTGCAAATTCCCCAAAGGAAAGGGAAAGAAAGGGATAATATTCTCATCTACATGACTTCTCAGCTGGGGATTCTATCCCCTTCTTTGCAAAGCAGACATGAATCTGCAGGATATGAAAATTAACTGCACTATCTTCTACATTTCAGTTCTGCTACAGAATTTTTGTGCAGGCTTAGAATCTTGTCTCTGTCTTGGCTTCAGTTATATATAGTCAGCAATTTTTCTGGGTGTCAGACTTTTCAAGAACAAGTTGCTGGTTGACAGGTAGGGACAGATACTTGCTCCATTTGTTTTTGCAGAACTGCCTACTCCTAAGTGCAAGGGTGAAAGTATAGTACAGGGTGGGTGCTTGCTGCTTGCTATTCCACACTAGACTACTCTAACCAGCAGAAATCTGCAGAGGTTAGACAGCTGTATTTAGAGAACAAGAAACCTGGGCCAGATTCCATGCTAGATGGATCCAGATTTCCTCCCACTCAGAAATGAGCAGGAGCGACTTCTTGTTCCTCCTCTTGGTGCTTGAACTGGGCACACATTTGCATTGGGGTAATGCAATGAAACTCAAATATGAGCTGTCACACCCCCATTGTTTCTTGATGGGCCAACAGCCTTCCCCTTTGGAATGGCTCAGGATGATAGGTGACATCCCTCTGGGCAAATAATCACCATTTCCCTGCAGTGTTGTTTATATGCCAGTAGTTCCTGTTCAACGAAGTGCACATGTAAATTCTCCCAGATAAAAATAGTGTGTGGGCATCAGAGGGATTCAAAAACTTTTGTTTTTCATTTACATAGTTGGGTCATGGGTTAGTGAATTTTGAATATTCAGTTTAATTTGATGCTTTATATAAAGGATAAAATCGGAAAGAGTACAAAAATTATTGTTAAAAAAGGACTGTGATCTTATCAAGTCAAGCTGCTTTTATTCAGTCTGGTAAATGTGGGAAGTGACTCAAAACTGTTTTACTTGACCTTGAACTGCACCAGGATTGTTACAGTAATGCACTAATACCTAATTAAAAAATTGGCTAATACAATTGAATTGCAATGTTTTCATTAAATAGTCTCACTAAGAGATGGCATCTGTATTATTTTACCAAAATTGTGTGACATACTTTGTGTTGCTTTTCTTGGCTCTCCCAGCCTAACCATAAAACACTGACTACATAGATCAGCTACTCATTACAGGACTAGCATTGTGCAAGTGCTACGGGTGACACAAAGAAACATAAACAATACCTTGGCATTTCTAAGAGACAACAATAAAAGGCTGTCCAAAACTTTTTTTTTTTATTTTTCTTTGCTAATAGGATTTCAGCAGTGGTATGAAGCTTAGGCAAGCTCCTGAATGGTGTTGCCATTTCAGGTCGACTCAAGAGAAGAGTACAGAACGGAGAGCTCCTGTGCTTTTAGAGGAGATGCTGGTCTCAATTTACAAAACTTGTCTTGTTCCTCGCGCCGGGGACAAGTGACAATTTTCAACAGGTCCTAGACGTCCAGAGAAGAATCTAGGTTTTGCATTTTCTACTTTTTTCTCCCATCTTGAAATATCTTGTCCACCATTGGTATTTAAACCATGGAAACCTAAGAAGCCCTAGATTTTTTCCATGATCTGCTAGATTTTCTCCCTTCTAAATCTTGCTTCGTTGTACCTTTTTGCCAACTGGAATCCTTATTTATCCTGAGGCATTTTCAGCATGACATTTTCGTAATGGCTTGTAAAAAATCATTAACCTGTTCTTTGTAACCATCTTATCAAAAGATTCTAATTTAGGGGCCACGATATAGCTCAGTTTAGCTAAGCACAGCTCACTAGTTGAACAAATCCAGGTCAGGCACTTATTCATATCGCTTGCTAGGGGGAGTCTGATAAAGGGAACCTCCTTAAGTCTTCCTCCCTCGAAATAATCACCTTGTTGTTCAATACCATGTCTCAACTTGTGTTTCACTCACAAGTATTTGCCTTGAGAATCAGCTCCAACAAACTCCTCCAAACTGGCTACTATACTTGGGACCTTCAGCTGCACTTCAGGGCAGCACTAAGACACTAAGGAGTCTGCCAGACCAAGGGCAGAACTTGCTTTGCCCCTGTATTCCTGAGGATTGGGAATAAAAAGGGGATAAAGTCTAAACTGATAATATTTTCTTAGTTAATTTTTTTTCCAAAACAGAGAGACGCTTGATCACACATATGTGAGAAAATAGAAAATGTGCAAAACTTCAAGGAAAACAACATAATACTATCTCTGGTTTGTCTGTCACTAAACTGTAGATGTTCTTCACATAGGACTGCAAAAATACATTTTTGTCAGGGTACCTTTAAATGTATTATTACTGAAGTTCCTGCTTTCTTATTTAGCTAGACTTCAGAGTCCCCTAGTCAAGGACAGTTTACATCCAGATATTCCCTCTGATTTTCATAGAAAATAAGAACTGATAGAGATCTCTGCACTTGTGTACAAACCCCACTAGAAGCCCAAATATTTTTCAGTGAAGAATTAGGCAAACTAATTCCTACCTTCCCTGAAGAGCAGTGCAAGGGCAATCAAAGTGAGATATCAAAGTGTCAGTTGGCTTGGAAGCACCCATGTTAAGGCTTGTTCTTCCACTGGCACTGAAAGAAGGTGTTGCAGTTTGCCTTCTGTATAGTTCTGGCAACAAAGAGCTCTCCTGCAAGGCTGATTTATTTTCCTGAGGGTTTCTTGGTTAGAACTAGAGTCACCTGACAAGTCTGGATCCCTATTAAGTAAAGGGTAGAGCAGCTTGCCAGACTATTTCCCTTTGTCAGGTAGGTTGGAAGTATCCCAAAATGTATTTTTGGGAATGTACTTCTGACGTCAGAAAGCAGCTGGTTGCAAGATCACTGGCACTGTTCAAAGTGAGTAGGAAGTATTCCCACCTGTTGCACAGCCAAAGGTTTTGACCATGAATGAGTCATGAATTGGTTTTGATCAACAAGCCAACTGTTATTGTTTCTATTTATCTGAAATCTGGGGCTTGCTAAAGCTCCTAACAACTACAAAGCACAGAATCTGGCAGACAGTTTCTTACTTCTTTATCGAGTCTTCTGTGGGAGTCATGCAGATGAGTGTCTGACAGGGTTGATGAGGAATGTTCCATGTCAAATAATGTATGCAGCAGTCTGGACTTTTGCACTTTATCAGCCACAACAGCATCTCAGGGGAGTGGAACTGGACATGCATCTATACATTGAGAAACAGTGGAGATCTGATATACCTCCACTTTGAGGTCACTAGCTTGGCACAAAGTGGTACATTTCAGAAAGAGTCTACAGAGAATGATTGATATGGGAGGAACTGAAACGTATTTTAAAGTGAGCATTTTGCAAGGACATGCTTGTGATAAAGGAATTAAGCAGAAAGTCGTCTTGACCTCACTTCTCAGATGATCCAGATACATTAATTTAATCGATTTTCTCACTCAAACCTTGGTTTTCCCCTGCCTTGCCTGCAGAGGTTGAGAGCAATTTGGGCTGCCCTTACTTTAGTGAGACCTTGATTACAGCTGGGGCATGAGCATAGGTCAGGAAGAAAAGTAATTCTAAAAATCATGTTTGGATGCCTGCTACAGAACTGGTACATGGCAGATCCCTCCTCGGGCTGCAGGACAACTAGATGGAGTTGGAAGTATGCTGTGAGGTACGGACCTATGTCTGCCTCATGGACAGAATTAAGATGTGGTTGATGGGGGACAGTGGAGGGAGTCATGGATGTGAGGACAGGTGCAGTGAACATCAGCAGGGAGGGAACAGCTGGGTGACAGGGACAATTAGAGGCACAAAGCAGTTGTCGTGTCTCTATCAGGTTACTCTGCTCTGTTGAAGGAATGAGAATTGCATCACCTGTATCTAAGCCATGTTTTGCTACTTCTATAAGGGTGCATAAATCTGGAGAGGTAATTCCTGTTGAGAGAGCAGTGAGAATATTGGAAGGTTAGTGGAGAGACATTTTAGGATGTATGCGCTATGTAACCATACAAGAGCATGCCTTTCCTGCTGAACTCAAATCTCATGTTTTGCCATCTTTCGGGAAATTCCTGCAGTTCCTTTTGGGTACAGTTTTTGGAACACGACTGAATCTGCTGCTCACTGCTCTCATTCCCATTTCTCCCAGTACTTCAGACCTTTGTGGTTTTTATTATAATTAAAGGGCATTAGAGTAGAGCTATTATCCCCACCTCTGTCTACCCTGCAGGACATGCACTCTGTGACATTCCTCTCAGCTGCCCAGTTTGGTGACCTACTGAAAGTTGCCAGTGACCCTCTTTTTGTCTGCATGCACTGTTGTTATCTTACATAACACTGGGTGAGCCCCCTGTTTCTGATGTAGCTGAGAATTTTGTAATTCTCTGTCCTTTCAAGAAAGTTGTTATTAAAATGTGGCAAAGGACAGTGGCAAAAATGTTTTCTCTGCTCCCCGGTGCATTTCCCAAAGCTGTGCTTCAAATGCATTTCCAAGAATGTGTTATGAATATTGAAACACATACTCTTTCTTATTTTTGTTTACAATCCTTTCCTCCATTCATATCCCTTTTAAGATAATCTCTACCTTACCTTCTCTGTGTGAAAAAACATCTTAGACAAGCATGATATGGGAACTTGATATAGTAGAGGATGGAAAATGCAGTTTGCCTTTGAGACTAGAAGTTATGTTTTCATATCTGGAAAATCTATAGGTGTAGAAACCTAAAAAGAAAATCAAGTTTCTTTTAGGAATTGAAACCTGTGAAAAATTATGCAGTTGGGTAAAACTGCATCAGATTTTTAAAGTAGATTTATCATCTTTAATTTTGCAGCCATCTCTGGCCCTTTCTATGCTGAAAATGCATAATATCCCCTGATAATTCATTTGCTTGCCTTGCTTGCACTATGTCAATATAATGCCTGATACACTTATGTCACAAAGTTCTGTCTGATCTTTTCCTTTTAACATAAACACTGAACTCTGTGGATAAAATGAAATGAGGCAGTGGACACACGACTGATTCCTCTGATGCAGTGACACTGATACTATTTAGAGATGTAGCAAAGGGAGCACATTTTTCCATAGGAACCTCTAAACTCCTCACAGATAAGATGTGCCATTCACTCTGCAGCTAACTATGAGCATTTCCTTCCATGTTTCCTCAAACACACATGTCAAAGAGTAAAAAAGTTATTTACTGATAATTTATTAACCTTAAATAGTAAATGCAAGTTAATCAGAAATTAAGAATTTAAGTGTGTTTTAGAGTTATTTTGTTTAATAAATATGCAAAATTACTGTATTAACAAAATTGCTCGTTCAGGTGGAGAACAGAACCCTCTTCTGAGAGATGGAATCACTAAGCTGCATTTCAACAGATTGTTGTGATTTTAATTTAAACATTAGTTTTCTCATTGAAGTTAAGCAAGCTTGAATTCAATAGCAAGCTCCATTTTACACGTAGTCAATGCAGGTTCAGGTGGAACTTGTTTACAGTAGAAGCTTGGACACTGTTTTCTTACATGTGGCACAAACAACTACTTTTGCAGCCATATGCAGTTGGGACAAGATATGACACTTTAATTGTTACTAATTGATGCTTTTTCTTGGTAGTGCAAACAACTAGGGCAACTAGTAAATGAGCAGGGCAGCGAAATTGTCTCTCGTGCCTTACAAGTGATTGCTCCAAGGCAGAGCTTGCAACACGTTGGCTGGCACAATGTGAACTGCTGTGCTCTTGACCAGGCCAAAACACAAAGCTGGTAACAAATGAAGGCAAGCCCCTAGGCAAGGTGAACCAGTAAGCAACCTGATTTTCAGCAGTATCATGTAACCCAAAGTGCTCCCTGCTTCTGATGGGATCTGCTGTGGGCTCAGCTTATCTGAAAATAAGGGCAGTTACTTCAGTTTTCCAAACACATGCATGTGCTCTGCATTTGGGATCCTACCCTGGATTTGCTGACAGGGTATCACCGGCCTTTTTCCTTCAGCAGTGGATGGGTAGGAGAGCACAGCACCTGCATAGTATTGATATATTATAAAATATGCTGAAATTCAAAGCTGTACAGACTGGCAGTGTGTGTGTGGAAGGCTTGTTTCTCCTATTACACAGAAGCTGGTCCAGCTAGAAGCAACGGGTAAAATTTTGCCCATGTGAGGTTTGTACTTTTTTCTAGGTGCCTCATAAAAAGGCAAACAGAGATATAGACAGGTGCCTTGCAGAGCACCTGTGACTCACAGCAAAACTCGATGCAGTGGGAACATGCCAATTGAATTGCTTCCGGCACTGCACTTGAACAAGCTGGTTGCTCCTTTTGTCTTCTCGATGAGCTTTGCAACATAATGTAAGTGATAATAATTGGCTGCAGGCTTTATAATTACGAATTATGAGGTAAATGTCTCTCCACCCAGAGAAAAGCTAAAAAACATTGTTATCAATATTGCATTTAAAGGCAAAAGGTCCTCTTTCATTGTGAATTACATTTGTTGGTTCCTTACCAGTTTCTAGCTATAAAGTACTAGGTGTGACTCAGATGATGAACTAGTTCTGAAGGCTGTATGAATTTCCAGGAAAACACTGGATGCTCATCATAGTTGAAAGAAACAAGTAGGGCCTGATTTTTCAAAGCACTTCTGGCCAATATAGATATACAGGGGAAGTGGCCAAATCTGTAGTACAGCTTAGCAAACAGTGATGTTTACATCACTGCTGAATCCCTCTGCTGACCTACCTTTGCTCTCTGGTATTATTACATTTTGATGTAAGGGTTCTAGGAGACAACCAACCATATGCATGGAAATTCACAGAATACAACTAGTGTTACTGAAATGCAAAAGTACCTGTACTTTTAGTGTTTTCCTCATTCTTTCATATGAATTGAGAAAGTACAAGTGAGCATTTTTATTTGAAAGAGGACCTTGTAAGTTGTTGCTTGCCCACCAGTGAAACTTAGTTATCTTTAATATGTGAACAGTTCCTGTTTATAGTGAGTAAGACTGTGTTGCTATATAAATGTTGAATTTTAACTCATCTCCCATCCTTACAAAATAGAGCAGTGGTTGCATGCACACATGGCAACCCTGGCACTGTCTTTGGTCTGTAACATTCCCTGCAGACAAGCTGTACATGTGCTGGAGTTCTGCTTGTTTCCTTTTTTCTATCATAGTCTGCTTACTGTCACATTAAGAAATGAGTGAGCACACGTCTGGTGCTGGTGGATTGCAAACAGACAATTCACCCTGCATACCTGAAGGAGTGTCAAGCCTGCAAGCAAAACACACGTGATACAAACCCAACAGGTGACAAGTGTGAGCCAGAGCCTTTTGCATTGAAAAGAGACTCCTCCTGACTTGGTGTGGGTTTGGCTTAAAACTAGGATATTATTCTGTGTAGCAGCAAAGAGAAATGAAGGAAGTGGATAAGGACAGGGATCTGCTGAGAAAGCCTATTCAGACACAAAATATGAAGTTGTTGACGCTAGTATAGAATCACTATATAATTAAAAAAATATATTGAAGTTGTGATTTTTAAAAAGAAATTAGTATTATTTTTAAAATTGTTTTGAATGCTGGAAACTATAGTTGTAGCTCTAGTAAAAAACAGCATTCTGGAAGAAAGGGGATAGATTTAGACCTTGAGCCAATGCTTGTTACTGTCAGCATGAGCATACCATATTAGCAGTAAACATACAACATGCGTGTTAAAGGAGGTAATATATTGCTAGAACCTGCTGTGCCATGCAATAAATTGCTATGAACTGTCTATTTTAGTATTAATAGCGTACCAATAAGATAGGAGAAAGGAGAGTGAGCCCTTGCTATTGTAAGCTTCCATCGCTGCAGTGAAGTGAGTGCCTTCTGATCATGAAGAGGGCACAGACTGAGTACCAGATCTCCTCTGGCCCTCACTTGGGTGTAACATGTGGCCTGTTGATTTTTTTTTTTTTTGAAAAAAAGAGGAGCTTCAAAAATTTACACCATAAAAAATTCTCCCCAACAAAATTGTGGATCTTGAGTAATACAGGATTTGTTTTGTCTGTACTCCCCTCCAGAAATACAAGGGTCCAGCAGGATGGGCAGGATGAGTGCCTGGTCCTCAGATGATAATGACTGCAGAAGAGTGCAACAGCCAGCACATGAACATGATCACTCACATATGAGCTACCTTGGTTTCTCTAGCAGCCCCCTCAGCCATGCCGCCTGTGTGCCCTCTACTCAAACAGCTGTTGAGGGGATCACCATGAGAATGGGGAACCTTGTCTCTGCCGTCCTGGCCTTACCCTGACTGTTTGTTTGTTTGTTTGTTTCAGATGTGGAGCCAAAAAGAGCAGAAGCCATCTTCAATGACAGTAAGTGAGGCTCTTTTCAAACATTAGAAATCTCCAATTTTTTAAATTCGCGTTAAGAGTCCCTGAGCACTCTTCCTGGCCCTTAAGAGTCTTTTCTCATCCTTGTCTAATGAATGTGACCTTGTACTCTCAGAAATTGGGATTATGCCATTTTCTTTAGCAAGCACTGAAAGGTGGGAGGTACCACAAGGAAATGCATGGAAGTTACATCAGCCTGTGATTATAATCAAAATGTTCTGGAATTTGGAATGGCTAACAGCACAAAATTGTTCCTCATGGAAATATATGGAAATGTGCCTGGTCTTCTCAACGCACTGCTGTAGGGGTTAGATAGAGATACCTTGTTTTAGAGATGTTTTTAAGTTTTCAGAGAAAGTCAGCTTGCTTGGAGATAAAATAGCCATAAAAGCTATCTTTGCTTACAAGTTGTGTTTCTTTCAAGTCTGAGAAGGTTTGATCAGTTCCTTAGCTGTCAAACAATGGAAGATTAAATTACATCACTTTTTGGGTCTGATTTAGGTGCTGGTGTTCTGGGGCACCAGTGGAACTGAGTTTTTTCCCTATGTTTTGAACATTGACTGCTCAGGTGATTGATAGGATTGTGCCGTTTTAGCACCAGTTACTGAGGATTACAAAGAGCTTTCAGGAGGGAAAAATGTTCGTTCAGACAGTCTTATGAACTACGGTATATTCTGAAGTTTGTCTTTTACACAAAACTTTCTGACAGATACAGATTTCAATGATTTCCTTCACTGTGGTTTTAAATTTCAGAAGAGGGCAGACTCTGCATTGAGCCCATGAACTTCTCGCTACTGTGTAACTTTTCTTTCTTCTAAATTTACGAACAGCTTTCAATCTGCTGTGGTATCCGTGCCGCTTTTGACTATAAAGTACTGTTAATATAATGTTGTGCAGATCCTAGCAGGAAAGGGATGAGGTTACACTCTCTGTGGCTCCAGTGTTTCACTTCTGAGGACTTCAAGGGCCCTGGGGCTGGCAGCTCCTCAGTGATGAATTATCGAGTTCTGCTTTGGCCCCCCTCTCGGGTCACTGTCTGGGAGACAAGCCATGCAGCAATGGTTTGGATTGTGTGGTCACTATGCAAATAACTCTCATCTCTGTCTCTTTTTCAATGAATTGGGATAGTCTTGTGTGTCAACTTTCCTAATGTCTAGCTGAAACTGGGACCTGGATGAAAACTAGTGGGTGTTGGTCCAGGTAGGATGGATTTGATGCTGTTTGGATGGGAGAAGACGGCTGAACCAGGTCTGTTCACTGAGGAAGTTTCTAAAGCTATGCAGGATCTTCAGCTGCTCCTGAATATCCTGAGTTTAACAGCTGAAAGTATGGATGTTTCAATTCCTCTCTGGGTTTGGATGAATATGCTTATTTTGTGTCATGGATGCATACCATGCTGGAGGTATCTATGTCTTTGTCATCTCTGGTTGGAGTAGTGTGACACTCTTTGCTTGAAGTGCCTCTCCAGGTCCACTTGCAGACTGCAGTGATCAGTTGCCTGTCTCCAGGTGACATCTTGCTGATGTAATCTGCATGCATGCATGGTAAAAACCCATGGCTTGGATCATTCCCACCTTAGGTTTTGCCTTTCTCATGTTTTATCCTAATGACAAATTACCTGGGACATTAAAGTTGGCAATCCCCGTATTTGGGAATTGTCTTGGGTGTGTGGTGAAGGTTTTGATTCCTGAATCAGGCTGCTCACACAGCTAAGCCTGATTATTTGACTGTCATGGCTTTCCATGCTAGTCAGTTGTTCATTCAGGCTTCTAACGCATGGGTTGTGCATGAGGAGCTCTGATTTGGGGGAGCTGGTGGAAGATATGTTTTCTTGTTGATGCCAATACATTTTTAGAGAACATAGGTGGTGTGTAATTTTACATATGTTTTCCACAGCTATTTGCAGGATTTACTAAACAGAATAATAGCTAATACTTTCTTTGTCCTTTTTGACAGTCTGTGGGTTACGGCAGAATAGATCAGTCAAGTCAATGGCAAAATCCTCATCGCTGCGAATCGTTGGTGGATTGTCTTCTGCAGAGACCGGGGACTGGCCGTGGCAGGCCAGTCTGCAGTACAATAACATCCATCGCTGTGGTGCAACACTCATCAGCAACACATGGCTGGTGTCTGCAGCTCACTGCTTCAGAGAGTAAGTTCCCAGTCTTAGAATTTGCACCAGAATGTGCCCCTTGTGTATCAAGTTGTGTGGCTTCCCAGATATGCACCGCACCCCTGACTCTTTCCCAGAGAAACAATTTTGGAGGAGAAAAGTCAGGATTAAGTAGGCCCATCAATTGGATGTTTCAATGCGAAATTAAAGACTGACCCTTGGGAGCAGAACTGGCAATTGTACGAGTGGAAATCAATAGTCATTTGGCATACTGACCAAAGAAGAGCAGAAAAGGTAAGGTGAGTGAAATGGTGGAGTATTTGTTTCCTGTTATACTTTACATTTCTTAAAGGTGCTTCTTCGTGTTACAATGAGGTTGCTGCCACTGCAGGCGGCTACCAGCAGTTACCATTCCATGTTCCCACTCCTCTGTTCAGCCATGCACTCCTAGCATTTTTTGTTTAAAGCGTGGCAATTGTGAAGCTGCAAGGCATTTTAAGATGGAACAGCTGATTGAACAGATTATCAATGTGCAAAAAGAGTAAGGGAAATGAAGAGTTTACAGCAGAAGAGCTTTTTGATTTGACAACACCCTGTGGCCACACAATGGTTAGATCAGGGGAGGAGTACAAGACCATTGCTGAGGAGGGAATGCAGGAGTGCCCTCTTCTAGTAGCAGCGCACAGTTCTGTTACGGGAAGTGATGGATGCCACAACAGTCGAGTAGGGAGCTGGCTTGAAGGAGTTTACAGTAAAAGAACTCAGCAAATTTAAACTCCCAAACATATTTACAGCAAAATACTTACAGCACTCTTATCTTTTTCAGCATGACTCACCCTCAGAAGTGGACTGCTACTTTTGGAGCTCTTTTGAAGCCACCAAGCTTGGAGCGATCAGTCAAGACAATTATTATCCATGAGAAGTACCTCTACCCAGAACATGACTATGACATTGCACTTGTGCAGCTCTCCAAAAGAGTTGAGTTTACGAGCAGCATACACCGTGTCTGTCTGCCAGAGCCATCTCAGACTTTTCCCTACAATATTTATGCTGTCATCACAGGCTGGGGAGCTCTTACCAATGATGGTGAGTCCTGGGTCTGCCAGGTGACCTGTATGGTCCATAAACAGCGGCTCTGAGTGAACGGGTATCACTTCTGTAGCCACATGTTATATGGCAGCAAGCCTAATGTTTCCAATAGGTTTGTTTAGTTGTAGGCATCAGTTTCTTGTTCTAAAACTAGAGTGGATAAAGACAGAGCTACAATCCACTGGAGCAGAAAAAAGGAAAAAGACTCTTCTATTTTCCCAGCCTTTCCATTTCATATTGTAAATTCTTAAGACAGGTAGTCCAACCATACACGTTTATATAGCATCTAAAAAACTATTTTCCCAGCACTAGTCAGAAGCTACAGATAACTCTGTGAGCTTTCAGGTGAATGTGCAGAGTGAGCTGTGAATTACCCAAGCTCACACCAGGCCACACTAAGAATAGATTTAGCAATGGAATCAAGATGTCTTCATTTTGTATCATCTGCTCAAATTGCTAGGTAATTTGTGTTCCACGGAACACAGATTTTGTGTTATATGGAATATGTATAAAATATATGGCTTTACACATAAGGCACTACGTACCATGCAATCACTACTTCAGTCTTAACGGTACAGATCCCAAGTGAGTCTGTGAGTCTATGTACATTCTCCCTAAGGTCCTGACCTAGACAGATCAACAAGCAAAATCTCCACATTAAACCAAGTCACGCTGGTCCTCCAAAAGAGGACATTAAACACTCTTCCTGTATATTAACTACTGCAAAGTAATTATGTTGATAAATACCCAAATTGTATTTTCTCTCAGGTCCAGCCCCAAATGCTCTTCAGGAGGCAACAGTGAAGCTTATTGACTCAGACACTTGCAACAGAGAAGAAGTGTATGATGGGGACATAACACCCAGGATGTTGTGTGCGGGATACTTGGAAGGAGGAGTAGATGCTTGTCAGGTAATTGTAGCTGAAAATTAGAAAGGAAAACTATTTTAATGCTGACTGCAGTATCTGGTTGACCAAATCTCAACAGACAGTGTATTAGTCCTTTAAACAGGCTCCATTCAAACAGGAATTTAGTTGTAAAGTGAAATAGCATTTAGTACACATGATTTAGCACTAAATGCTGTTATAGTAATTATGAGCTAAAAATTAAATGTCTCAAGTAGCTAACACCAGACATTTGTAGAGATGAGAAGGAAGAAGGCTAAGAATGTTAAGTTACCAGCAAAAATGCACTATCACTCACTGAAATTCAATTCTGGACTGGATCATATAATGTGATCCTTGGTAACAGACTTGACTCAGTGAAAGGAAAACTGTCTGAAACAAAGATAACTATAAGGAAGGTAGGTGTATAAGGAAGGTAGGAATGGGAAGGAAACAGGGATCCTACAGGTTTGCAAATGGTGCAAGGAAATGCTTATGTTCAAAGAAAAATATTTCCATAGTGATAACTTTTAAAAACGATTTTAAAAATAATTTATGTTATTTTTAAAGATTGTACTCTTAAAGTGCTGGTTCGATATAGACCCTTTCCTGAACCCCAGTCCCACAGATTTTTGCCGAAAGATAAACCCCCTGTAGAATAAGCCTGAGAAGCTCATTCCTCTGTTCCTGGCTCAGGACTGAAGAGACCTAAGCAGAAGGGTGCAACTGCTGTTTAGTTCAGTAAATAATTTTGGTGAAAGTTGGGCAATTTGGTCTGTTGTGTGAGTATTGCCTCTCAGTCTGTAAGGCTTCCAGTTAAACTATTATTACTATGTCATGCTATTAACAGTATCAGAATAGAGCCTTGTAAAGTGGATAATATCTTAAGGAGATATTATCTAACTGAAAGACCAAGTTGTTGATGAAAGCTCCAAGAAAAAAGGAGCTCTAAGCTCCTTTTTGAAACGTTATTACAGAAAGTGACTAAAATTATTTATTTTAAGAATAGCAATTACTATTAAAACCTCTTAAAAAAAGGTTCCGGCTGTCTTAGATTGCTGTCTATACTTGTGTTTCCCTACTCTGTACGAGGAAGAAGACAAGGCAGGTGGGAAGCAGTGTATCACAAAACAGAAGAGAAGCTTTTTGTTGGTTTTTTTACTGTAACAGCATGGAAACAGTGGTCAGGAGATCCCCTGGCAAACAGGAAAATGCCACAGACTTCTCACTCAAGTTTCAGAAACAGCCTGGAAATGCTTGTTTACTTCTCTTATGGGACAGACCCTCCTGTCTATGAAGAGAATTATATTTTCTCTTCCAATCAATAAAATATTTTTCCCCCCTCCTCTTTTTCTAGGGGGACTCTGGGGGACCACTGGTTACTCCAGACTCTAGACTGATGTGGTACCTCGTGGGAATAGTGAGCTGGGGAGATGAATGTGCCAAGCCAAATAAACCTGGAGTTTACACACGAGTGACTTATTTCCGTGACTGGATTACCACAAAAACGGGCATCTAATTCCAAAGTAAAAAATGGATTTAACTACATAGACTACATGTAACTAATTTTTGTCTCTAATTCTGAAAGGTTATTTTTTTAGTATATATATCCCTATGTAATTTTGGTTGAAGCAACCTTAGCCCACAGCAAGCAATATCTTTGCTGTCAGAGATCCTAACTCCTTCTGAATTCATGCTAAATGTATGAAATTGTATGCCTCATCTTTGAGCCATGAAACTTTCTCCCTTACCAGAAATTACGAACTGATGTCATTAAAATTACATTTAAAAGCTTCCAATTTACCTGCTTTATAAATGCAAACATTTTCCAGGGGAAAAAAAAAAAGAAATTTTTCTTCAGCTATGGGCAAGGTCTGCAGCTGAATCTTCCTCCTCCAGTGAAGCAAATGCTGTCACAGCTGTGTTTCTAGCAAAGTGGACCCTTGATGATTATTCTTGTTAGAGACTATCATCTGCACTGACTCTAGCTGAGAACCTGGATGCTCACCTTGCTCTGTGGCCTTGGTAACTAAAAGTGGATCAGCAGGACTGAGGGTAGGTCCTAGCTAAGGAAAAGTAGCATTTCTGTGCTTGCAGTAGATTGGAAGGGGAAAGAGAAAAGCCTGGTGTTCTTATTGCAAAGCACGTTTTAAACAGGAATTTTTTTGTGGATTCTGTGAAGTTCAAGTTGCTTGAAGTTGCTATTGTGGAAGTGCTTCATCACAACATTGTGCTGCTACCTCTGTACCTGTTGTCTTCTAGATCTACTCTGTTCAACACACCATATGAAGATGCAGAAACACAAGCTCCACCCAAGCTGTTTTTGTAAAAAGTGTGCCCCCATGAACAATCTCCCTAGAAAGAAACATGGCATTTAAATTTGTTCTAAAGGAAAAATAAATATTTGCCACAAATGAACAGGGAACTACCATTTTCGTTCAAGAAACAGCATGCTTTTCCAAGGGCATGCCAGCCAGTGGAAACCATCTCACTGCAAAGAAAGCCATTCGTGATACTTCACTGGTGGATTCATCTCTGCCATAAATGAATATAATCCTGAATATGAATATGTCTTATGAGGATGAAGAGTAATTTCATATTAAAGAACAGTCCCGATAAGAACTTCAGAGTAAATGCAATCCTTACACATTGATTAAGCACTTTTCCTACCTCTCTGCAAGACCTCTCATGGATTGCTGGTGGAACGGGGTCCTCTAGAGCCAAGGCCTTCAATATGGGGATCCAAAATGTCACTCCAGTACTGTCACCTGTAGTCTTCAAATGGCCACTGGACTGCTTAGGCTCTGAATGCAGGACTCACAGGAGTCTGTATGAGACATGAATGAAACTGCAAGTCCCACAGCTGCACCTACAACAGCTGAAAATTCTGCTGAAGTATCCTGCCTCCCCCACTGCTCAGGACTGGATCGCTCCTCAGCCTTCCTACTGTGCAAGCTCTCCAATAATCAGCATCCCTGTGAATGAGCTGTTTGGCATTTCTTGAAAACTCACACCCTGAATTACAAGTCTACATATGAATGGAAAAACCTGTGTTTAAGCCTTGGTGGTGTAGGCGGGGTGTCTTGTTATTGGGCTACTTCCAGTCATTCTGTACATCTTTTGAATTTTGGTAAAAGACAAGTTGCCTTTACTCAGAAAGAAATCTACTGAAGATTTTAGATTAGTTTTGGTTTCAGAATAGTAGTACCTTTAGTCTAATTTTCCATGTCATTGTAAAAAGAAAAGGATCTTGGGACAGTTAGGAGGATAGTCAGATGCAGCAAATTCATTTCCTTAATTTACTGATGAAGTTTGTAATTTATGCACTTTTGAGTTGCTGCTATTTTTCAGTTAAGAATTTACTCCAGGCCAGGTTCAGTTACAAAACAGAAACTTCATGGAGCTTTGAATTAGATAACCTGAAAACACTGCTTTCTTCTAGTGCTCAAGTTCCCTTTTTTTCAAAGGTATCCTTTGGGAAAAAAAAAAAGATACATCTAGTTTTTTGTGACTCTTATTGCTTTGAAGGTGAAAATCACGAGAAGTGTCCTTTACAATGAGCTGATGAATTGTGATTGAAAATAAACAGTAGTTCACTTTCATAGACAGCTAAGGCTTTGTTTTGCACTTAAATCTCTTTTTGCATAGCAAATGGAAGGGCAACAATAAGGAGGTGAGGCCCAGATACAGCCCCTAGAAACTGGTTCCTACCTCACACAGCAAGTGACATGTACATGCAACACCTTTAAAATGAGAAAGGCAGCCTTTATTTCAGATTTTCTCATGAGTGGCTAAATAGCCAAGAGGTGTGTGGGAGAATGTCTACCTTACTCAGGGAGTCCTGAGCCAGCCAGATGCACTTTTCATAAAATTTTTAGCAAACTGTCTGGCCTGGGTTTGTCTTATATTCCATGTCAGTGTTTTATTTATGATGACTCTGTTTGTTTTCTGCCTTAGAATTAAGCAATGAGACTACTGTGCGATTAAAGAAAAGGTTTTTAAAAGCCTTTTATTATTGTTGATGTTAAGATTTAGCAAAGATTTAAACAAAATAAAGGCAATATGTTTCATAACATTAAATATTTAAAAACAACCGATCCTTTTCTGTCCTCTTTTTTTTTGCATAATAATAATAATAATAATAATAATAAAGCTAAAATTTGAATATGACACAGAATAGACTAATCTTCCTTATTTTATAGAAACTATTTTAAAATTACAGCTTTCTGTCCATTCTTTGTCCTAGGAATTGTTTTGTTATTAACAGTGGTTGAACTTTACAGATGTTTCAGTGAAGACAAGGTGGGGCATTTGCTTTTCTAAAACACTCAGAGGTGAATTTCAGTTAAGATGGTGCCATGCAAATTTGAGAATGGATCTGAAGCTTCATTCAAGAATTCATCACCTTGCTTCTGGCCTTGAAAAAAAAAACCTGTGTGTGACGTTGCATCGCTGCAAGCTGGCTATGGGGACCTCTATGCAGCTGGTACCAGTTCTCCTGAGATTTCCCAGGCAGATTTAAAGCATCAAGAAATGTGTTCCAAACCTCTGGTTATTCAAATTTAGTTGTCTGGGGCTTGCCCAATGCTAATTTTCAGCTTGGAGCAGAAGCAGGAAAGAAAGAAGAGGCTAATTGCACAAGCCCTAATCATGTGAGGAGGTCTGGTTGTATGACATCAATCTGTCATCAGGATTCCTTATGTAAGTAAAGCTTGTAGAAAATCCCATTCTGTATCTGCTATTCCTGTTAACAAATTAGATGAGCTGAGAGCCAAAAGTCATTATTTAACCCAATGAATGTTTATCTGGCAACTTGCAGCCTATGCTGGAGATTCACGGGCATGGAAAAGCTGGCTCTTGCTTTTGGAAATGCATTCATACACATCTCAGTGCAAAATCAGCTTAGGTAATTGTTTATCTGGATTTATCAACATTATTAACATGGTTTCTAGGAAGGTGTCACTTGCTAGAGCAGCTTTAAGCGGCAAGATCCTTTGGCCCACCCTGCTGGGAAGCTGGAGTCCTTTTAAATATGCCATCAAAACACTCCTACACTGCATGGGTTGCCAAAAAGAGGAGACAAAGCCTTGCCAGTCAGCACCTTGCTCCTGGAAGAGCTGAGGGCAAGCCATAGCCCTCAGCCCTCATCTAGCAGGATGTTTAGAAACCTGCTGAAGGATGTTGATGTACATTTCTGGTAACTTCTGGACTGGCCTGTGTGCTGAACTGAACAGTGCTTGCCTTAGTATTTTCAAATAACACATTTTTAGGGAAAAAACTACAAGAGTTTTGTCTGCTAATTTGCTTATTAACTAAATCAATCAGGGAAACAAATGTACCTTCCCAAATCCTCACTTTGAAGTTCCCATTAAGAATGTGAAATCGTGCCTGGGAACCAGGAAATTAAAGACTAAAAAAACCCAAGTGACTTGGATTTTCTCAGAAGATGGAAAGGAGATTTACAGCTATTTCAGCTTCAGCTCCTTTTGAAAATACTGGCTCTAAAGATGTATTCAGTACCTGGATGCAGAATGAGTCTACAGTCATGCACATAAACTGAAGTTGCAGAGATCTGGGACATGAATAGGCTCAGGTATGGAGGTGGTGATGTTCTCCTGGCCACAGCCTCATCCCACTCATTGCTTCAGCAAGTCTGTAAACTGACAGCTCTGCTTCCTACCTCAAAAGCTATAGCTGACTTTAACATGACACAAATATGGAACCGGGATTTCCTTTAAAAGTAATTTATCTAACCAAATTTACCAAGACTTTAATGTCATACGTAGTTTTTAAGAAGAAGGCTACAGGCAAAAAGAGAAGTCAAATGACTACACATTTCAAATTTTGCACTCTTAGAAAATTAGGGGAAAACCTGTATGTTTTTTGATTTGGTACCATCAGCCTAGAGGATTCCTGAGTACATCTACTGATTGATACATTTGGGAACTTGTTTCTTTGGCTTCCAGGGTAAACTGAATCTGTCCCTTTCTATGTGGCATTTTATCTTAGAAGGCCCATGTTCAGGGTTTCACTGATGGTTAGTGTTTGTGTGGTTACTGTTAAAGGGTTATGTGAGAATTAACAGGATGTTGCTGTTTCTCCACTTAGGCAAAAGGGTTGTCGGTATTTGCTGTGACTATGCAGAATCTGTTTCATGTGAGACGACTCTAAGTGGACTGATTCTTGAAAAATGTAATGACCTGCACAGAAAGATGGTATGTAGCAGATTTTTTTATTGTTTTTCATATTGTTTTTCATTATACATTTGATGGGTAAGTTCTTGAAAATAAGAATGGTTAGGTCAACCTTAAAGGGAAAAAAAAAAAGAATGAAAAGGTTTGTTTTTAAGGAAAGAAACCACAAATATTAAGGTAAAAATCACCGACAAGACTCAAAATTATGCAAGTGACAAAACTGAAGCTGACCTTTTTTTGCTGTCTTTAAACTATCCTTCATTCCCACCCTCCCACTTTGTCACTGGGACTCCTGTTAATTCCGTTCATTAGATACATGCACTGCTCTTTGAAATTACTGTATTGAAATAATGAAAGTAATTCTTTTATGTTCTGATTTTTATGTATTATGGGAAAAAGCTACAAAGCAAATACTAGCCTTAGTATCAATTCCTTTACTGGTAAGGGTTGCAATCGACATCCCGAACGGGTT
Source organism: Cnemophilus loriae (assembly GCA_013397755.1). Lineage (NCBI taxonomy): Eukaryota > Metazoa > Chordata > Aves > Passeriformes > Corvidae > Cnemophilus > Cnemophilus loriae. The sequence goes on from VZTF01004243.1 coordinate 135,890, forward strand.
TCTCCCTTTATTCCGTCTCTGAGTTCGGCATTCCAGATTTCTAGTGGCCTCTAGTGGTTCTCTGACATTTGCTCACATCTTCCCCAATTATTTCTGCGTGTGTAAACAGCAGTATGGCAGACCGGAACCTTCATCCTGATCCTGCCAAAACATAGCCCAAGTTTGAACGAGCCCAGTATTGTCCAGCTGCTCTTATTCTTTGTTACTAATTAAGTACAAAGGCTGTGTGCGCTGTTGGACTAAGGTGTAAATCTTGAGGGTTGCTAGAAGTCTGTTAAAGAGAGAGAAATGCCAAAATAATGCACTGGATGCTCACAAAGAGGACAAACCTTTGGTCTTCTTGCCTTTACAAGTTCCCAAAACCCCCCCAAAGAATGCCTTGCTTTTTTTTTTTCCCCCCCCTTGTGTACTGTAGGATGCAGGTAGTTGGTTGGTCTGTTTGGGTTTTTTTTTTAAGTTATAAATATTTTAAAATACAAGGTGACTCTTCTGTATCCACTGTATTCAAGCATTTTTCAGTGCTTGAATCCCTCCCATTCTAGACAATATGTGCTAATCGTATCAAGAACGATTTAAACTCGTCTCACCCTACTCCAGTGATCAGGGTAACAGAAGGCAAGGCAGGGTTCAAGGTGAAGGGAGATTAAACTGGATGATGGGAAGGTGGGCAGTGGTGGGATCTTAATCAAGAGTTTGGGAAATGGGAGAGAAAATATTGATAGGAGGAGATGTTGGGTTTGTACGGGGGTGGCGTGGAGTTGGTGGTGGAGGCAGCGCGGTGGCTGCCACGGCTTGCTCTCTCCTGCTTAATCACCGCCAAAACAAGAGGAAAGGTTTCCACAAGCCTATAGACCACCCCGGCATGGTTTGTACTTTGGTTTTGACAAATCTTTGCCAAATCTCCTCTACGGCCTTGGGTAATCTCTAGCATTTCGCGGTTGTCTGCCTAGACCGTTTGAATGAAATGCTGCCTGTTTGTGCGGTAGGCGACATCCTGCTGGTGCTCTCCCCCGAGACGCGGAGGCACGTATCGCACGAGCAGGGGCCGAAAGCGCTCTTCATCGTCTGAACTGCCCCAGCCTGAACCCAAGGAGGATTTATTAATTTTATTATTTTTAACAGCACGGTGCGCTACTTTTCGCACAGAAAATGGCGAGGACTTCCAATGGCTTAAGCGGCTCCCACCGGTCAGTCGCTGCGCAGCCCCTTCCGCTACCGAGTCGCGGCGGTCCCGCCTCCCCAGGGCGGCACCGGCGCCGGCCCGGCCCCTCATGTCGGCGCAGGCGGGGAAGCGCCGCGGCACCGGCGCTGCCGCTTCCCACCCCCTTCCTGCCTCTTCCCCCGCTGCCGCCGGCCGCGCTCGGGCCTGGATTGCCACGCCAAGGCCGCCGCGGGGTGAGGAGGGAGGG